>KK500315.1:40047-65324 GCA_000688715.1 Glossina pallidipes
AAATAAATAAATAAATAAATAAATAAATAAATAAATAACTAAATTCCTTTTTATACACACCACTGTAAGATGGGGGCGTACTCGTTTTGTTTTTTTCCATAATATATGTAACACCCAAAAGGAAGCTTCAGAGACCCCATAGAGAATATATATACTTGATCAGCGTGAAATTCTGAATTGATTTAACCATGTCTATCCGTCTCTGTGGCGTGTGTTGTTGGAAACATTAGAAGCTTCTACAGCAGCAGAAGAGCGCAGTCGAGCGTAAGCTGAACGCAACTCCGTTTTTTTAAAACAAAAATTTTTAAAGTTTTGCTTGTTGCTGCGAAATTATAAAAGATAGAAGACTAAAATTTACCCCATCTACTTTAGTCCTTACGTGCGAAAATGGAAAACATAACCCATGCCGACACAAAGTTACAAGTGATGAAATTTAGTTGTTTTCACTTTTTTGAGACTTTTTGCTTGTTTATAATAAATCAAACAATACCGAATGTTTAAAACTATTTTATATACTCGTTAAATGAAGAAATATTATCTGCCTAAAAATGGGTTAGTTCTAAAATAAATACGGTAGACACCGCGATTATTTTTTCTTAATAATACTAGCGATATAGGTATCAAATAAAAGAGCTTCGAATATAACTTTCCTACTAGTTTTACTTGTAACTATTATATAAATTATATTATGTATAAGTTGAAATAAACAAATTAAATATCATAATGTCTTGACTTTGCTTTGAATATACCTTTTTTGCCACAAAATTCTTCTCACAGTTTTCCACGCCACCTTGAGGTACAGTAATAGGCGCGTTGCCCATTGTTTTAAATAACTGGCATCCCCTATAAGCCTACATCATTGTTAAGCTTAACTTATATATATATATATATACATATATAAATCGCGCAATCTTTTTTTCATGCATACATAAATGCATTTTGTAATATAGATATATAAACATAATATAATAATAAATATATAATACAAATATAATATAAATAAAATATATTGGCGGTATGCAGCATGTTAGTTGGACGGTGTGTGTTTCTTGACGATGATCTACATAATGAAACAATTTAGTGATTGTTGAATTTTCCTGCAAATGACGAATACGATTATCGTTGGCATACAGCAAATGTTACCTGATGATGACGCGATAAGCGGTGTGTTGGGCGGTATGCTTCTTATCTATTCTAAAATAAAATAAAAATAGATGAATAAATAATAAATATATTAATATTTATATATATATATACCTTTACTTTATATATTCATACATATATCTTGTTATTGGGCGTATGTTGGGTGGTGTGTGGCTTGCTGAAGTGTCGTTTGGCGGTACGCTTCTTTTGTCGGCTAAAATAAAATAAAAATAAGTACATAAATGATAAATATATTTTTACATATATACCTTTGCTTGGAGGTGTGTTGTAATTTAGAATTAAGTAACATTTTTGTCGAAGCGCTTTCTGAAGTTTTTGCATGTGAGCAGCGTAAATAACAACAACAAACGAAACAAAATTATGCTGTTTCTGCTACCGTTGCTACACGAACCCGCTGCCCTGAATAAATTAAGTCGCGATATACCGTTGCTTGGATGCACTTGCCGATATTTGGTTCCACCATATGTTGCTGCATTACTGCATAGAAAATTGTGTACGCTTCCTGGAATACGCTTGTGTTGGAAAGGCTGGCTTCAAGTATTTGCTGGTGAGGGTTAAGTTGTCTCTTTCGTCCTTGGCAAATTTTCCACCACTTCGCAAATGTCTTCTTCCTCGTGGGTTAGGACATCGTTAGGGTTTCTTTTAGGCGCGCCAGTTCATGGTTTCACGTTTCCATCTCTTCTTTAAAGCGCTGGTTTTTCTGCATCAATGCCGCATCCTTCAGCGCTTCCGTCTCCTCCCCAAGGCGTTGGTCTTCTTCCATAACTGCTGCATGCCCCGAGGTAAAGAGGCCTAAGATGTACGGTATAAAGTTAGCTATTTGCGCGGGTCTTTCTACTGTCTGCATTTCTTCTACCTCCTAAATTTCTTCTAATTCTATTCTAGCTAATACTATTCTACCTATCTCTGTCCGTCATATCCTAAAAATCCTTCTTCAATGTCGCTGTCATTTATTGTTTCTTGAACGGAAAGATCTACGATATTGTTATCGCCTGTAAAAAGCTGATTCGTCATTGTCCTAATGCACACATCAGTCCTAATTCCTCGGCAAAATACCGCAACATCTATAGTGACGTGCAAACTGTGCTCGTTTTCCTATCAAGCTTCCCAAATTTATTTATTAGAATTGTAAGCTCATCCCGAACACCCTCCGCATAAACTACATTATGAATTTTTTGGGTAAGCTCCTCTGCCACCTGCTGCCACTCTTCTCTTTGACCTTTTCTATAATACTCCGTTTTGCTCCACAAGGTCGGGTATTTTTTTTAAATTTCAGAGAAAATTTCATTAGATATATACGCCATAATTTCCCCGACCATGATGAAATAAAAATAAAATAAAAGAAATTGTGCTTTAACTTTTCCTTAATAATACCGTCGATATGACTTTTACATTACATTTAATAATGCTTTCAAAAAATTCAAAACTCATTTACAATCATCCAGCATAAAGTCTCTGCATTAAACTCATTCAATTATTCACTAATAATAAATATGTATTGTAATAATAAAATTTATAATAAGATAACGACAAATACAATAATATATATGTATGTACGTAAATGTATATAATATCTATACTATAATGTAAATATAAAAAATGAAAGATGAACCTGAAAAGAGACATGGAAAATATAATAAACCATTTACCATACAATTAACAAATACATAAAAATTCATAGAATTGAACAAAGTTTAATTTTTTTAGTAAATTTAAATTTAGTTATTTTTATAATTTTACATTTTTACATGATGAACTTTTCAAATTTCAAATTAATAATTATAATTATATACTAAGTGGTACTTCTATTATCAGCCACTTTTTTAGAGTTTGTTGGCCTCAATTTATTTTTATATTTATTTTAATTTAATTGTACACACAACTATAGAGATTGATGAAAGCTCTAGAAAACAGTTCTCCTTTAAAAGGAACGCTTTAGAACTACCATGAAGCTATAAAAGTTCCCTTTAAACCCAACGACTTATAGAATTATAGATATTTGTAGACTTCTTTAATCAGCATTGGCGTTTATCATTTTAAATATAAAAGCATTTATATTTATCGTTTTAACTTTCAAAGATTGGATAACGTATGCGAATCAACATTTCTCCATTCGCTCCTTATATAAGATGTGGTCTTTAGGAATTGGTGCCAATTGATGAAGAGATTATTAAACAAAAGACAGTCCGATCGCTTGATGATGGCCGTCATTTTAATTATATGGAAATATTGACTATCCTACACAGCCTTGTCATCGGTAACAAAGTGTGCGCGAATTTTTAGTCTGATCAGATTATATGGACGTACCCGAATAAGATTGTAGGATGTTGAATACATAAACGTCCGGGGGAAAAAATATAAAATAAAAACTGACTGCCCATCGCTTTTTTTATCGCTTTTCAATTGGAATAGTCAGAAACCATAGTGTAGACTAGGAGAACAACTCCAAGTTGTGATTACTCATGGTAAAGTAGTTTATAGCATGGCAACGCTCGGCTTCACATTTCTAAACCATTGTCCGCGAGGTTTTAGGGGCAGCAGCTGGCTATATTATAATCTTTTTTGGAGTGCACTCGACTACAGCTGGTGGGGATGGTTTATCCATAGAAAAATCGTAAAACACGTTATCGGACACTACCAGTTATCTCACTTAATTTTCACAAACATAATATTTTACTTGTATACATAGACAAAAACACGTTTTTCAATGTTGTCCTAGTCGTCCTGGAAATTTATCGTCAGCCTTAAAATTGCACATAAAATGAGAAAAACTTAAGGTGTGTCTCTAGGTCTATATGGTTCTACGGCTCGTCATTTCTCTTCCACTGACTGATATCGCGTAGATTCCCCTCGTAAACCTAATATATTGCCCGATAACATCAAAGCACTCGCTCCAATAACAAACTCAAAACTTTCTTCATCTCGTACTATCGCCGCCGTTAACTAAAAGCACATAAGCTTTATAAATATGTTAAGCAATATACTTCCGTCCAGATATGGAATCTGCTACTCTTAGTATTCTGACATCTGAAAAGGAAAATTGATATATTGTGTGAATATGAATATGCACTTGTGAAAAGGTTTTGATTTTTTACCAAAAACCCGTTAGCTCTGTTTTTTTCTTTACGTCGTTCATTAAAAAAAAGTGCCATGTATCGATTTCTGGAATTTTGAGTACGGCTTGGGAACTCATTTTCTATCGAAGTAAGTACCGAAGAAGAAACTCGAACGTCTATTTCAAATCAATAATGATTTGTTGAAAGCAGTTTGTGTTAGCCATCCGAAGTTAGAATAAATTTTCAGTATTACTTACAAGCGGGGATTCTTTAGTAAACTAAGCGGGGTCGATTGGCAGGCAAGCAAGTTAAATACAAATTGTGAAAGCTGTTGCGAAATTAGTAAGAAATCTAACTAAAGGCAAATGATAATGAAATGTGTTAAAAGCAATGAAATGTACAAAGAACGTAAAACGATATATATTCAGTATAATCGTAATATTTTAATACCTACGATATACACGAATATATACGATATTCGATTCCATTTGAGAGAGTGAGGATTGATTTATGATTGAAATCATATTTTCATATGATTAGGAGCCTGTTTACAGACACACAAGAACACTGTAAAAATTATAAGATAAATTCTCAAAGGATAAATAGTGTCCTCCTCTGTTGTTGGTCGCCTTCTTATGATTTATTCGGAACAATTTTCACCTAAAATCTATACAATGCAGTTATATAGTTGCAACTGAACTTAGTATAAAGTTCAATTTTCCTTTTTCACTGTTTTTAACCTTTAACTCTCTTACGAGCATGTCGAAGCCATCCCGTAACTGATCTGCCATGTGAAACTTATAAGAAATTTCATGTTTTCTTTAAAAATTGCATTTTCTTCCTCGAGAAAAACCTTTTGTTTGTCTCATATATTAAAACTATTAAATTTTAAATACTTTAGAAATACTTAAATACTTAAAGAAAATAGTTTTCCTCTCATATCTTTACAAATAAATGTTTTGAGATAACAAAAAAACTGATAATAGATTTAAGTTGTTCACTTTAGGTTGAATCTTCTTCTTGAATCACGCAATATATTAAGCAAAGATATAAAGAAAAAATTTTACTTTGAAAATCAGTTAAGATTTGCGAAGAATTTGCAAAGTTTTGAATGTTGTTTCCGAATATTATTGAACTTAAGAAAGACACAATTAAAAGGGCGGAGTCACATCAGTTGCTAGATATGAAGTGACTATTTATTATTTATGGCAAATTCTGTTGATGGCAAATATGCACATATAAGAACACAGCAACAACACAATCAGGAGTAAAGTTAAAAGTATAGTTCTACTTTAACATAATTTTTGTTAAAATTGATAACGAACTCTTCATGATTTATTTGCAAACTGTCTAAAAGGTGTCTAAAGAAACGCGAGTTATTTGCTGTCACTTCTGAATATGTCCCATTTCATTTGTAACACATAAAAGAAATCAAAAAATTGTTAATTGTTGATGAAAGGCAATTTCGTCAAATAAGAATTCACGCAATTTCCACACGTTTTTAAGTATAGCTTCAATAAAATAAACAGAAAGCATTGTTGAAAATAGTCGAACAACAGTCTAAGCACACTATAAGATTCTGTAGCATACTCAAGGGCTCTAACTGAAAGTAACTAGCTCGCCGAAATTGTGGGGTTCGAAAGGGAGTTGCCCTATAGAACTTTTACAAGTTTTTTTTAGTGTGTCTTGTAGTATATGTGTGGGTTAGGTGTACTTACTTCGCCAGCCAATTCTCATACTACGGTTTAGATATTTAACATTTTATTAATTTAAAATAAACGCTAAGACTAGATCTAAATGTGAACATCCATTAAAAAAAATAAAAGTGTATTATAAATTAAAATTAAACTAACTTACGTAATAGTTTATAAAGACTTACCCCGAATGTACATTCGTAGTAAAAACAATTATAATTTTTTTTTTTTTTATAAACAAAATCAAACAATTAAATAACTCTAAGAAGTAAGTTTTTTTTTTTTTTGTTAATGTAAGTTTTCAACTTTTATAGAAATCTTTTCTCGTTTTTCTATTGAAGCAGAACACTCTTAACACTCTCTCTGTTTATTCTAGCTCTAGACAACAATGTCGCCGCAAACAGCATACAGTTCTCTAGTCGTGTGCGTCGTGAAAAATTCCGATGTAGATGTTGGTCAAAAATTCCAAATTAATATGAATTCAAAATGAGTAACATAGCCATGCTCCGAACTAATGTTAACCCTTTTCAGTAAAATGATATTTAGCAGAGAGTCGTAAGTAACGTTTATGCAATGAAGATTCCACAACTATTTGTTGGAATTTAAAGACGCGTAAAATCTTACAAATTTAATAAAACTTTCACATTAATATGCACATTATAAAATCCAAAAAAAAATTTTTTTTTTTTTTTTATTTATTATTTATATTTTAACCAAGCCGTCCGAAATCAAAGAATTGACTCCTTCTCAAAAAAAAATCCATCATTTTTTCAGTGTCTCACTTGTTTTCCAAGTCATAAAAAAAGAAAACTTGATTCAAATTTTTATTTTTGGAGGCGTAATTCCAAAGTAGTTTATGTTAAGTGTTTTTCGTCTATTACAATCTCCTGCCGAATTCATTTTCTACAATTCTGAGATGGGTCGCCTTTTCAATACACGAAATATATATCCTTTTTAATAGATGAAGAAAATATTCACTTGCAATTCGTTCAACTTGTTGAACAATTTTTATTTCTTCAATTTTCACCACAGTTGTTATTTTGGTTTTTTTGTTATTATTTTTTCATTTCTTTCGAGTTTTATTTAAGATATTTTTTAATTTTTTTAAAATTTTTTACTGTATTTCAATTTCGTAGCAACTTCTTCACGCATTTGTAAGAATTTCTATGTCTCGACAGACAACCGTTAGCTGTTTTTTTTTTCTTTACAAGTTTTCAATAGATAAAACAGAGTTGTCTTCCATACATGGCAACGTTTTGTAATGAAGAAAAAAAAAAATTGTTCGTGTATTTCTTTTAAAAGTCTACAGTTACCCCTTAAAATGCATGCAATCTTAAAAATGGCAAAAGTAAAATCTCTGTTAAAAATTGAATATTAAAAATATTTTCTGTAGGCTTATTTTCGTTTCCAAAAAAGGAAGATTTATTTTCTTTCTTATTACGTAGTATGCGTTATACAAAAACGATAACGACATGAAACATTATATTAATAAATAGCCAAAGCATGTCTAACTTGACCCACCTTATCGAATTTAACCCAAGCAAAATTTATACAAAATTTAAAAGCGCGTCGAACTTAACCCAATCAAACTGAAATCGAATAAAAAATTACCAAAAAAATAGAAACATATTATTTTTTATATATATAAACCATTAATATATGGGAAATTTTGAATCAATTTTATAGTGCCAAGAATGAAGACCACCCCTGATGTCACGTATGTTATGTTTGGGAAACCTATTTATCATATGTTGGGCAGCGATTTGTGAGTCATTGCCACGTCGACATAATATGAAAATGGGTAAAGTTTCATCTTGAAGTTTTTCCTTAAAACGTTCAGCAAAGCTGTCATCAAGTATAGTTTTAAGAGGAACATTTTCGGAGTTAGGCAGCTTACAAATTTCAAATTCTGCTGGCTGTCGTACATCCCATAGTAGATGCGGTTTATCTTGCGAATTTTTATACTCTTCAACACTAACACGTTGCGCTGGCATTAATAATTTTAAAATATAATCTTTATCTGAGGCCTGCATGCCACAAAATTGCTCGTAATCCAAATTATTTGGTATTAATGCTACATTTGAACACGCGGAACAGTCCTTTCTTCGTCCTCTCAAACGCACGCATCGAAAGGAGCAATTAGCGCCATCAAATATTAATAAACGTTTCGAGAGCACCTCTCCTCCCATACCATTCAAAGCAACTTTAATAGCTTCTAGGGCTTGTAAACTACCAATAACTCCTGTTACAGCACCCAAAACACCACCGTCACCACAGGTAATAACAGCTTCTGGAGGTGGAGGCAGCGGAAACAAACATCTATAGCATACCCCTTCGCCGTAGTTGTAGACTGTCAGCTGACCATCCAGTTGTAAAGCACTCCCCGATATCAAAGGTTTTCCTATCAATTTAAATAAAGAGTTCTAAATCAGAAATATTCTAAATTAAATAAATTGTCTGAAATATTCTATAATTAAAGCGAATTTTAATCCATAGTTTGCAAATACTGGCAATCGTCGGCAGAACTTTCACTAGTTTCTACTATAAGATAAATAGCCCAATAGGCACTTTAAACAACCAATAGCACAGTAAGGAAACCGCTAATAATGCAAATAGTTCACACTAACTGAATATTGACTTAAATTTCTTATAATAACGGAATATTCACTTTTTATCAGAATGCGGACTTCAATTTTCCACACACTTTAACAGAATCGAAAAAATAAGGAAAATTTTCTTATATAAACTATATATTTGGAATGAAGACAACAAACACTCTAATAATAATTCAAAACAAATGAATTCGACTTAAATCATTAGACACCGAAGCTCTTACCTAAGGCTACACATGTATCATTCAACAGGTAACGTGTCGGTACGTTATCACTGCAGTCCAAGACAACGTCATATGTTTGAATTATTTCGTTGGCATTTTCACTGCTCAATAACACGTAGTGCAAATCTATTTGACAGTAGGGATTTATAGTTTTCAAAGCTTCATAAGCAGAAAGCACCTTTCTCATGCCCACTTTTGTTTCGGTATGCAAAGTTTGCCTATGGAAATTGGTGCGATCCACTTCGTCATAGTCCAGCAGACCCAAACGACCGCAACCTGCAGAAGCCAAGTAAAGTGAAGCTGGACACCCAAGGCCGCCCACACCGACTACAAGAAAAGAAGTTTGCTTCAATTTCAGTTGGCCTTTCACTCCAAAATTAGGTAGAATTAATTGTCGACTATAGCGTGCTATGTCGTCGTTGGTCAGTTCGTTGAAAATAACGGAAGCATTTACCAGTTGACGCAAACGTTCTTCTTTGTCTTTACACAAAACCTTCAGTTCAGCTATTTCCATACGCAATTTGTTTATTTCCTCCGACGACATTGCTATTAATTAATTTTCTGTAAAAAATATTTACTTGTGTTAAGGTTGCCGAAAGTAATAATAATATTGCTACGACTGTTTCAAACATCCCTGCTATTATGTACATGATTACGATCAAAGCATCGTATCATTGTACTTTTCTATTCTGATCTGTAGAAAAGTAATTTAAATGTTAAGCATTGAAAAGATTTTCGTTTGTGTGTGTAATTTAGCACATACTGTTAAGTTAACTTCAGTTTTTGATTGAAAGTAGTGGTAAGTAGTTTTAAAAAGGTATCTTTTTACTAACGTTGACGAAGAAGCACTAATTAGTCCCCTAAAGGAGGAAATAGAGTCTTGGCAACTCTAAGACTCTGCAGAATTTTCTTTTTTCTAATACAAAGCGAGAAGCACATTTGTTCTCTACGATAATCGTAATTTTAAAAGATTTTTGATATGGAAGACATAAATACTAGTTTGGATAAGATGTTGGCAAAATTTAATGACAGTATTACACATTCTGCTCCCAAGAAATTAAACTTTGAGTCATTACATGAATCTTTCAATGACTCCAGGATGGGTAAGCGTGTCTTTTATAAAAAAGAAAAAATAACGTGAAATATTCCGATAGTGTCCAAAAAACGACGTTTGTCGGAGAGCTATGACGAAAATGTGAATGTCGATCCCAACCACAGCAATAATTCGTCCTTAAATTCAAGTACGGCCCCGCCACCAAGTCCCTGGGAAACACGTCGTATGAAAGTCGACCTAATTGAAGCGCGAACAAGGGTATATTTTGATATTAACCTAACCTAAGATTCTATCTAACATTCTTTTTTTTGGTTTGTTTTTACAGATTGCCAAGTTACGACAAGAAATTGATCGTTTGCACAAATTAAAGCAAGAATCTGAAACTCTGTTAGAGAACCGTGTTACTGAATTGAAAAAGCAGTGTGATTTTTCTGCTAGCAAAGTACAGGACTTGGAGAAGCATTTACAGGTGATACGTAAACGTGAAAATGTCGCCAAACAGGAGCTCATCAAAGCACAAAATGAAGCACAGCAACAGAAAAACAATTTTGAAGAGACTATTTTAAAATTGCAAAAAGCTAAGCACGAATTAGAAGATAACGCCAGGCTAATGCAAAATAGTATGTCTAATGAATTAAGTGACTTTAGACGGCATGTGGAGAAAATAGAATTGGTGATAAATTTGTGATATAAATTTTTTCCTAATCTGTCATTAATCTTTTACTATCGTAGGAGTTAGAATTAAGTACGGATGAATTAGAGACAGTTAAGCATCAACTATCTGATTATAAATCCAAAGCTTCTGCTTTTGACGATCTGAAATTACGTCATGAGCAAACCTGTCAAGAACTTGAATTAGCTAATTCACGGGTCAAAGAATTGGAGTTTGACATTGCTTCTTACAATGATTGGAAAGAGATTACTAAGAATTCTCAGGCGCGCTTGCTTAGCATACCGGACATGGACAAAGAGTTGGAACGATTGCGTTCTAATAACAAACACCTTCAAGATTTATTGGGCAATAAACTACTACTAGAAGAGCAAGTTTACGATTTAAGGCAACGATTGGAAAAAGAAGAAGGCGCTCGTTCTGAAATTGCTGCCTTGCAAGTACAATTGAAGCATTCACAGCATGAGCTTAAAGAGTGGATCAAAATTGCTCAAGATCACTGTCCTCCAAATACTTTAGTTTCACCTATAGCTTTGCGGGCTCGCGTCGAGGATCTATTGCAAAACGATGTCATTATGATTTCTGAAAAAAATTCCAAACTCACGGAAACAAAATCAATAGAATCTGAATTATTAAATTTCAAGCAAAAATGCGACATTTACGCCAAAAATATGGATGAGTTGAATGTGGCTCTAAGACGTCATAAAGCTTTTAAAGATCGTATTCAAAAGAAGCTGTTATTGGTATCAAAAGAACGTGATTGTTATAAACAATTATTGGAAAATTTCGAGAAAGATCTTACTGTATCCAATTCGGGCGTAGGGGATCCTGGTTCTACTGAGACGCAATTAAGATGCCGTGTGGAAATGCTGGAGAAAACCTTAATGGGTTACAAAGACATGTGCAACAATCTGGAGAAAGAACTACACATAAATAAAAATTTAAAAACCAGCGAAGCAAGTGGGGAGAACATCATTCCTAGTGTGGAAGCTACAATAGGTTACGAACACTTTAAGAAGGAACTGGATACTTTGCGTATGGAGAATGAACGTTTAAGAAGGCGAAAGGAGGAACTAGAACTGGAATTGGAGCGTCATTGCTTGAAAAGTGATCTCAACACGGAAAAGTATAAAGTTGTTCACATGTCTATCAACCCAGCAACCGAAGCATATCAAAATGCTGAGAATTTGATGGAAAAATTGCAGGCAGAAGTAAGTAAGAAACCAATAAGCAAATCAATTTATCTGAAATTTTTGTTGCCATTTACGATTTCGTAATTAAGGTATTTAATAGTACCAAGTCTATAAACATGCTTGAAGACACATTAAGTAAATCGCAAGCTATGCTATAGCATTGGCTTGCATATTTATGTGAGAGTAGAATGTAGTTCTAATAGTTTTGTAATACATGTTTTTGAATGATTAGTAACTAATCAGATTGGCTTGGAAGAACTGAATAATAATTTATGGTTAAAAACGCCAAGTTCTTACTTTGGTTTAGGTCTGACGACGGTCAAGTTTGTTACGTATTATTTGCATAATCGGTATCAGAGTGTGAAAGTCGCCTACCTCTGGTGTATTTCAATCTATATTTTGGGGCCCATTGCGTTCCTTATCAATGGCAATCTTCGTTGTGCCTCAAGGGCTAAGCTACACTTAGCTGCCAATAAGTGTGCCAGATACGTATTCCATAAGCGCAAAAAGGATGGAACATCGCGGTTTTCACCATGGACTTAAAATACAGTTCTTTCATTGCTTCTTAATATGAGGAATTCGATCTTTATTCGCAAGCTCATATTTGTACGACTGTGTATGTATGTACCTTTTTGAAAAAATGCGCTTCGTCATATCCAAACGCACTATAAGTTTAATTCTTCCAGACCAAAAGTATTTAAGATCATCAAGACTATTTTTAATCATCGCTGTAAAATTGTGGTATTCAGTACGAGTTAATATCAAAGTTATTGCTAGTGTGTATAGGTTCAGAGCAGCAACCAACGAATTTTATATCTCCTCAGTGTAATTAGTAATTACGTAATTACGTAATTATATCTAATTTCTTTTGCGATGCATCGTTTGAGTAATTCTATTTTATATTTTTGTTAGTCATTTGTGCCGAAAGAGATCTTGTCTTACTGGTACGACAAATCTACTTTAATCTTAATTAAAAAGCGATTCAATTGTTTGTTTAATGATTAATTATTGATTAACTTAGCTTCCTTGTTGTGTTGCCATCGTTACATGACATGCTTTACAATACTCATATCTGCCTAGGAAAATGTGCAGTAGACTTGTGAGGCTCTTCTTTTTGGTTTTTTAAATATCATAAAAAACAAATACAAAGTTGAAAATTTCCAGAGATTCATTTTAAGCCTTGTTTAGTTTAGATTTTTCGTTCTTCATTTTTATATTTTTCCATTTAATTGTATTTCTTATTATTTATCAAAATGTTTTCAATCGAAACCATTTAAAAGACATCTCATCTTCTAAAGGGGAAATAGGAGATTTGTACATTCTTGATCTTGATCAAGTACAGAGCAACCTCAACTTTAAAACAACTAAAAAAATTATATTCGGTTGCGACGGGATTCCCTATACCCCTCACCATCAGCTTATAGAAGATTGAAAAAAAAAGAAATATGTAAATTTTCATATTCCATAATATGTGGGTATGGATGATTTTTGATATTTTTGTAAAATAATGTTGTGCAAATTTATATCGTGGATCTGCTGTAGTCAACGAGCAACGAGCAAAAGATACGGAAAGCAAAGCTGTAATCAGTTTCGGTTGTATAGACGTATGGGGATTGTAGACGTGTTCTTTGACCTGCTTGCGCCATTTACAAAAAAAAAGGGTAAAAATATAACAATTTGGAGCGCTATAATGTTGCGTGAACGTGGTCAATTTTTCTTACAGGTGCTACGGCTTCACCCATAGAATAGACGATCATAAATTTATTTAAATTTATTGAAATGCATTAAATTTGCATTTGCTGATATAATTGCTGTGTTTTTAATAGCGTAAACTTTACGTGCTAATTTAAGAGCACTTTTTGAATGCGTGGAAAATTTTTTGCTTTGTCTTTCTTCACAAACCCTATTTTGTCTCTTGCTTTCTGACATGGATTGTTTATTTACATCAAAACTGGTTGGAGCTCGATTTACATTCGTCGGAACCTACATAGTCATAGCACTGTGTATTCTCCACTTCAACATCTGATAAAGCTATTATGTTTCTCAATGAATTATTTGATCGTAATTTACTTCAATACAACCACACCCCTAGTTCTAGTTGCAGAGTGCTTGATCCGTACTTTATCAATTTCCCGGAGATAGCTGTAAATCGTTGTCCATCTTTTAGTTTACCTGAGGATCCGTATCATCCAGCAATTACCATTTCCTTTCATTACTGGCATAATGGTCCGTTGAACCACTCTAACGTGTCAAATCCAACTTACTCAAAAAGCATTATGATTTTAATGAAACCAATATTTTACTGTGTAAATCTCATCTTTCACATATTTTCTGCTGGGAATATTGAAAGTCTATTGTCATCGCCCTATAATGTATTAGCTATTAGCCATTGTAATGTAAGCGCTATTTCTTTCAAGCAACTTAACCTTCGAAGCAAGTGCCCGCCATGGTTTAACAAGAGAATTAAATATTACGAAAATACAAATATTTCCTCTGATAATTATCCGAATTCGATAAGCTCGTTTGGTGTTTTTCCGTCTATGTCCTTCTCCGAAGCAGAACTATCTATTTACCTTTTTATAAAAGTGGTTCTCGAAAACTTGTCGAGAATTATAGGGGAATCACCAAACTTAGCGCACTGCCTAAACTATTTGAATAACGGGTAGCAATAAGGCTTACTCCGGTTTTAGGGTCAATTATATCGCACTGTCAGCACGGTTTTTAAATAGAGAATCAACTGCTATTATTCTTTTGCAGTTTTGTAATCCAATTTACAACGCATTTCCGATCACAAACAAAGTGGTGTTCTTTTCACGGACTTTTCCATAGCTTTCGACAATGTTTACTATAGATTGTTAGCCTGTAGATTACATCGCTTCGTTTTTTTGAACCGTATGATTGCTTGGTTCAGTAGCTATCTTTACGGTCGCATCCAAAGGGTTGTGCTGAATTCTTACCTATCTTGACTAATTGTCTTCACTTCTGGTGTTCCTCAGGGCAGTCATCTTGGCAAGCTTTTATTTAGTTCGTACGTGAAAGACCTCCTGGAGTACATTCGACATTTCCGTTTTTTAATGTTTGCAGATGACGTTAAACTGTCCCACTTCTTTAACTCAATACATGGTATTAAACTTCTTTAGTCTTATCTGGAGAATTCAGAAAAATGTAGGGAGATGTCTTTTGCATGGTGTAATACGATGCTATCTTATTATTGAAATTTCACATCCTGGAAAATGTTTGCAATTACAAAGACTAAGGAGTTGTTTGTGATTCAAAAAAGCAGTCAGTCAGTAAAGGTAGATCCCTTTTAGGGTTTATAAAAAGATGGTCTAAAGAATTTATAGACCCATAAGTTACGAAGTGCTTGCATACTTCTTTAGTTAGTCCAACTCTTGAATACTTGTCGGTAGGTTGGCTTCCTAGTTATAGATGCCATGTTCATCTCATTAAGTGTGTTCAAGGGGACTTCTTGATGCTTGTTTTGTGAGGTTTGGGATAGGATCCTTCCCTTTATATATGCCCATCGTATAAAAGTAGATTGAAGCTCATTGACTTGCCTACCCTTGAAAAAAAGCGTGAGATGTTGGGTGTAACGTTCCTCTTTAAGCTAAAAGTGATGTTCATTCGTCGGCTTTATTAGAAGCCATTCCCAGGGGGATCCCAAGACGTTTTGTGCCTTTGCAGCTACCACAATGCCGTACCAATTATGAGTTGTTCAATCCGTTTGTGTAATGTACGAATGTAATGTGTAAAATATTCTGCGATCATTACCATTTACTTGATCTGTCCGTTTTGTCCGTTAATAATGTGAAAAGCGTTACATTACGTAACTAACTGCTACACACTTTTGAATGCGTAAATAAGTTCATATTCATTCATCAATATATGTCAACATCTTAATTTAGGGCTTAGATGAATTTTGTTGTATTATATGTTGATCTCATGTTTGTTTATTTTTATAATGTTTATTTATTTTTTCTTCTTTATACTACATTTTAAGTTATTTTGTGGCTTACATTCGACTAATGACTTGTATTGTAACGGAATTAAATTAAATTAACTAATTAAATTAATAAGCTCCAAAAGAAAACATCCATATGTTCATCGCAGGCTTTTTTCAATGGCTCCAGGTCCTCTGGTAATTTTTCAACTGCTAATTCCTTTTCAACCATTAACTATTCAGAGCAGATCACTGACTCTGTTTCGATTCCTAACTTGGTCATTGCAGAAATGTCATTTTACATGGTTTGAGGTTTTTATAATATAGTTGCGCAACTGGGCCTGATGGCATGCCGTCATGTATACTCAAATCATGCGTTATTTCAAAGATTTTTAATCAGTCCTTGAAATCGGATATTTTCCCTTTGTGTTGGAGGAGTAGTTTCCTTACTCCACTTCACAAATGTGAAAGCAGACATCACCTACTTAAATTGTTTGAACGAATTGTTACTCAGCATTTAGCTTTTGGTATCAAAAGCTAAAAGCAAATTTGGTTTGATGTTACATTTCTCAATTCCAGCATGGCTCTCTGAAAGGGAGCTGCTAGAGTTTACTTGCCAAGGCTTTTACCAATGGCTCTCGCACGGACGTCGTATGAACTGATTTTAGTAAAGCGTTTGACGTAATTAACCATACCTTATTGATACTCAAACTTCATAGCAGATCATTCAGGATTCTGCTTAACTTCATCACTTCGGATGAATTTCCCGCGAAGTCTCGAAGGAATCATTTAGAACCCCTTTAATTTAATCTATACATTAATGGTGTTCCCTCGGTGATTAAATTCAGCCATACGTTAATGGACGCTGGCGATGTTAACTACTGTTAAACTACTTTCTTCCTTCTCCTTGGAATAGAAATCGTATCGATTTAAAATTGATTTAAATAATTTGGTTACGTGGTGCTCGTTAAATTTTATGAAATTAAATCTAAAAAAAATGCAGAAAGTTTTCTTTCTTAAAAAGGAAGTCACTTAATATTTGTTTTCATATTTCATCGATTTACACGAGTTGGAAAACGTAGTTTCGTTCAGCAATTTAAGGGGTTCTACTCGACCAAAGGTTACATTTCATTTTGCACAGTAAAGCTGGGTTTCATTAAACAGTTGCCCAAAGGGCTTAAGTATTAAAAAGGCCTTATATGTGTTTAGTTGGACCAATACTTGAGTATGCGTCTGTGGTGTGCTTCCCATAGGTGTTATATAGATTCAATTGAATCCGTCCAAAAGCAATTCTTGCTGTTTGCCCTTAAGAATTTGGGTTGGAACCCCTTGTCTCTCTCTTTATGAAAATAAATTGTTTCTGTTAGCCTTAGCTTCACTTGAGAAACGTAGATTTATTTTTGGGTTTTCGGTCTTAATCTAATAAGTGGTACTATCTATTCGCCCATATTACTTGGTGAGATAAGCTCCTCTAAGCACTTTCTCTTCACTAAGCTTAGGTAAAGTAAATATAATCATGAGCTGCTCAATCCATTCAGAGTTGTTTGCAGAAACCTAAATGATATCTATACTTAATCCCAATATAGGACTCTATAAAGTCTATCCAAACAACTATCCTTAATACTTGGGATTTGCCTATGCCGTAGTTAAACTAACTTGCAATCTTAACATCTCGCTATGATTCGAAAATATACAACATGTGTTGTTCACTGTCATCGGTTGCAAAACTTTTGCATGTTTGCAGTGACTTAGGGGTTCATTTGCAATTTGGATATATACCGGTTGTGAGTGTGGCTCTGCGCAAGACGTGCACATGCTTTTTTTCTTTTTTTTTGTTTCTTTCATATTTATACATGAATTTTTATTTTTTTTATTTTTTTATTTATTTATTTTTTTTTGCATTAGTTTTTAATAATAATTAGTATAAGGATTATTTCTAAGGATCAATTGAATTTGGTTGTTAATTTATTGTAGCTGATGCAAATAAGTAAATAACGTAACAGGTATGCGAATTTAAGCATTCGGCGTCAGGTACTCCCATACAAAACACGATTTTAAACATAGGCAATATATACGATGTGTAACAAATCCTGCAGTAGAATACTGGATAGGAGTATTCAGGAGTTTTAAGTCATTCCATAATTATTTTGTCTAATTAACTTAATAGCATTTTAATGAATTCTATTTTTATTCCCTCTACTTTATAGATTGAACGCTTAAAGCGCAAAAATAAGATACTAGAAGAAGAAAATGAGCAAACACAGCAAGAACGTCATAATGAAACAAATAATCTTACCTTAAACATTAAAGAAATGAATAAATTGCGAGATGAAGTTGAAACATTAAATGCGAAAATAAGAAAAATGAAAGATTGTTATAAGTCGGCCGCAATGGAATTACGTGAAGTTGTTTATATGCTTTTCGGTTATCGTATTGATCGTGTAGGCTCTAATACAAATTACAAGTAAGTTGTTTTGAATAAGTTTTTATCAGTTTAATAATAACAAAAAATTTCCTAAATTAGAATTTCCAGCATGTACGCCGAGAGTCCAGATGATTATCTTAATTTTCGCTTAAATGAATCCAATGTGTTAGACATGTTGGAGACACCGTACTCAGCTTCTCTAAAAGCACTTATACAGACTCAATTGGTAGGCAACAAATCATTGCCTGCTTTTTTAAGCACTCTTACTTTAGATTTATTTCAACGCAGTACTATGACCATGTCTTAAAAAAGTGTAGACATTACAGGTTTAGAAGAGAGGACAGTAAGAAAATTAATAGTAATTTAAAGACTAAGTTTGCTTATGAATGAATGAAAGAACAAAATAAATAAATATAATTGAAGTCAAATAACAAAATAAACATATTGAGAGAAAGACACAGGAAAAAGAAGTAAAGAAAAGGGCAAGATAGTAGCTGCCTACCAAGAAGTTTTTAGTATGTTCATTTACCGGAAGGTCTTTCACGGAATATGTTAAGGAAAATTCCTGAATCGATCTGTTAAAGTCTTTTGCTACCCAGGATCTCTGTTAGAAAATCTGGGAAAATACCAATATGGTATTAACATATATTTTTATGTAATGTCTACACTTTGTAGATAAACTTAAACTTTGAAGACCGTCAACTATTTAAAAAACGGGCTAAAGAGCAGAACTCTGGCTGTAGGCACTACATATTTTAAAGTCTTCAGTACAATCTTTTCATAACATACAAATGTACATGACAAGAACGCTCTATATCAAACCCAAGTTTATCACTGAAAACAAATTGCTTGGTTTATATATACATTTTCATGAATCTAGATGGTGAGTGAGAGAGAGTCGTATTATGACGAATTTTATTTTCCACATGTTTTATGTATTTTTTAAATGATGTCTTATTTCTTTTTATCATAACAATAAACAAAACATAAATAAACTAGATTCTATTTATTTATTCTTACTGTTATCTCATGTCATTATGTACACGTTTTCGTGTCGTGTAAGGGTTTACGTACATACGTATGCAATTTGTATATTGAAATTTTTATTATATTGCACGCAACGCGGTTACAGCCCACTATCAAAAATAGAACGTTGTAGCCAACGAGAAGTAGATTTTTCGTTAGTATTTACACACAGGGAGTCGTTTCCCAATTTTTTATTTATTTTATTTTATTTTTTTTTACAAGCAAGAACTCCGATATACTAGCTTTTGAAGAAGACAAAGCTTAATCCATCTGTTATCTTCTTCTGGTTTCAAAGCCATAAAAATTGGAAAGAAAGCCGAGGTTTATCACGTTTTATCATGTTTAGCCCACGAAAGTCATGAAACTAAAAAACATAAAAACTGAAAATTTTGATACACATCCTTAAGCAAATACTAAAATGGTTTTACTCGATTGATCAGTATGCAAATTTTTAGTTTGCTATGTACATTCTTGATCAGTAGGTTCAATGAATCATATAGCCACGTGTGTCCGTCTGTGTGGTCTACATTGCTGGCACTCACCTGGTCGCAGTTATTAAGATATCGACTTTAATTTCGGCAAATATATTGGAAGCTATCGCACGTAAGTTGGTATTCAAAATGCGGCAAATCGATCAAAGAATCCGCCTTTAGTAAAGCAAAAACTGAAGCCAACTCCGTTTTACTCATTAGTCAAATTATGAGAGATAGAAGACCGAAGTTGTCTGAAATTGTTTTACGGAGTATACGGTTTTTGCTTAAAAACGAGGCAAATCCGCCATGATTGCACAAAGCTAAGTAATCAAATTGTAATCTCTTTCTTACCTTTTTAAGAGTTTTTGCTTCCTACTCAAAGTAAACAATGCAACAACAAAATAGGGTATTACAGAAGACTGTGGTGGGTATACAAAAATCGGCCCCAAGCACGGACAAAAGGCATTGCGGACATACAATTGAAACTGAGCACAGTTGAAAATTTTGGACTCAAACCAAAATAAAGTAAAGTAAGTCCATATGCTTAGTTGATGGGGACAAAAGTTTAATTAAAATAGATGTAAGGTAAGATATTATAGCATTCCGAAAGATATACTATATACTTATATAAAGACTTTTCAAAAAGATTCCTTAGTTAAATCGCACTGACGAACTTTGCACGTTATTATGACTTATTTGCGTATATGACTTATTTTTATTTTGTTTATTTATTTATTGACGCTTACGTACCTTCGAAGCCATTGAGGTCTTTTATAATAGATTACAAAGTCTACGATAGATCTAATAATAAAGTAAAATAATAGAAAATGTTCTTAAATAATCTAAAGAAAAAGAGAAAATATTCCTTTGGCAAAGTGAAGGCAAAGAGAACAAGAAAAATAAAGCGGAATAAACATTAAAAGAGAAAAGTAGAATAAACAAAAAAATAAAAACGAAACAGGAACCAAGAGGGTAACTGAAAGGAAATAGCACATAGCAGAGCCTCACTCATTATTAGCGGCCTACGTTTGGAAGTCTGATAAGCGCAACTCAATTGTCGCAACTCTCCAGGTTATAAGCGAACAGACCTACTAAAATAAAAGTGATTATAAAGCTCCTTCGGCCCCTACCGTGGCATAATGTTGTAGAAGTTAAGGAAAAGGCTAACTATAATAAAAAAAACGAAAGAACACCCTAGAAACCGCAGAACATAATCTGAGATATGATCATACCGCCTCGAGGAGAATACATATCTAACTATACGATGGCATAATAGTCTTAATGTTTTCACGTTTGAAGTATTTGTGGGACTATAAACTTCTAGGGCATAAATTACATGCACTTTTGATTTGAATTAGTATATAGACATTCAAAGAATAAAACTTTCTAAGTAGGAAATTGACCCCAGAGCGCAGGGAAATTATGTACGCATGAAAGCATAATTTATCATCGATAATTACCTCCATGCATTTCAAGATATTTACAATTTTAACATCTACCCTTAAAGCAAGATTCGGATGAAAATTGGGGGGTCGACACGTTATTGAAAATGCTTTAGCCCAATTCATCTCAAGTTCATTCGAAGCCACCCAACCGAAAATATGTTCCAAATGGTAGTCAATGTTAGCTTAGTATCCTTAAGAAGTATCAACACTCCCCGCAAATAAAATCTGCAAATCATTAAAAACGCGCAGGCCTTGCGCAAAGCTATGTTAAACATATTAAAGGAGTGATTCATGTACACTGTGAAAAGCAAAGGGCCAATGATCGATCCCTGATACGCACCGCTTCGCACCTTCAACGGCCCAAATTTGACAACACCAAAAAATACGAATTGTAAACGGTCCGAGAGGTACGATTAGGAGAATAGGCAATATTGAAATCAGCCTAAGATTCGAGAAATCAAATTCAAATTTACATGTGATTATCAATGGCTGTGGCTTTAGCGACAATAACACCGAGACATGTGTATCAATTACTGTATGTTGCATTGAATCCGTAATTTATTTATTTATTTATTTATTTATTCATTCTACACATGCAGGAAATCAACTAAAAACAAATGACAGTCGAGTTCAAATGACTCTAATCTTAAATTAATTATTAGGTTGGGGAAAAAGATATCCATTATTTTTTCGGTAGATGGCTGCACTGGTAGATTTCTCGTAAAGTAACGATCAAACAATTTCAGATTTATGCTCGTTGGAAAAGTAACAGCGTATTAAAAATGGAAGTGAACAAAGAGAAAATTCGGTACATTTTACAGATTTTCTTTGGCAAAGGCGAAAATGCAAGCCAGGCGGCTAAAATTGTGAATGGTGTTTATGGTTCCGATACTGTAACAGCCAATTATGTGCAATTTTGGTTTCGTAGATTCCGTTCAGGAATTTTTGATGTTAAAGATGCATCTCGCACAGGTAGGCCGGTCGTCGAAAATGTCGATAAAATCGCTGAAATGATCGTAGTTGACCGGCATGTTAGCAATCGTAACATCGCCCAGGAGCTAAAAATCGACCATAAAACAGTTTTAAACCATTTACACAAAGCTAGATTCAAAAAGAAGCTCGATGTTTGGGCGCCGCACCAATTAACAGAAAAAAACATGATGGATCAAATTTCCATCTGCGAAGCCTTGGCCAAACGGAATGAGATGGACCCATTTCTTAAATGGATGATGACTGGAGATGAGAAATGGATCACATACGATAACCCTGTCCGAAAACGATCGTGGTCAAAGAGCGGTGAAGCACCTCAAACGGTGGTCAAACCAGCACTAACGGCCAGGAAGGTTTTGCTATGCATTTGGTGGGACTGAAAGGGGTATGTTTATTATGAGTTGCTT
This sequence comes from Glossina pallidipes, assembly GCA_000688715.1. Classification (NCBI taxonomy): domain Eukaryota; kingdom Metazoa; phylum Arthropoda; class Insecta; order Diptera; family Glossinidae; genus Glossina; species Glossina pallidipes. The sequence continues at coordinate 62,421 of KK500315.1, forward strand.
CCATATGGCCAAACGCTAAATTCTGATCTCTACTGTCAACAACTGGACCGTTTGAGGATAGCGAATGACCAGAAACGGCCAGAATTGGCCAACGGGGGAGGTGTCGTGTTCCCCAGGACAACGCTAAGCCACACACATCTACAGTGACTCGCCAGAAACTTCGGGAGCTTAGTTGGGAAGTTTTAATGCATCCGCCATACAGTCCGGACTTGGCACCAAGCGATTATCATCTTTTTCTTGCATTGCAAAATTTCTTTAATGATAAAAAATTTGGAATCTACCATAGACCAGAATTTCTATGAGAGACGCATTTTGAAGTTACCTTTAAAATGGCAACAAATCATGCAACAAAACGGTGCATATTTGACCCAAATCGGACAATCCGAAGCATGTTAAACAAAATCCTGAAGTTCAAATAAAAACAATGGATATCTTTTTCCCCAACCTAATATTATTAAAACCAGTATAAGTATAATAAGACAATAAAGAAAAAAGGAAAGGCATGCACACAATTAGCACAGGGCCACACCCACAACCGGTACAGGACCAAATTGCAAATGAACCCCTAAGCCATCGCAAACATGCATTGCTTGGCAACCAATAATGGTTAACAACAATTCATCTTCGAATCATAATGACTTTATAAGATTAAAAGCTAGTTTAAATACGACATGGGTAAATCACGTGTATTAAGCAGTGTGAATTTAATGGACTTTAGAGAGTCCGATAATGAGAATAAATTATAGACGTTATTTAGGTTCTCGCAAGCAACTCTGAGCGGGTTAAACAGCTCATAATTATATTTACATTGACTAAGTTTAACCAAGGTAAAGTATCTGGAGAAGCGGTTAGGAACATTGAAACTTATTTCGCCAAGCAATGACGGCGAGTCAATAACACCATTTATAACTTTAATTACGAAGGAAACTCCAAGAACAAATCTACGTTTCTCAAGAGACGGTAAGGACAACAGAAGCAACCTATTTTCATAGGGAGGAAGAGAGGCAATCGGATCCCAACCCAAATTCCTCACGGCAAACAGCAAGAATAGCTTTTGTATAGATTCAATTGAATCTTCATAGCACCTATAAGAAGGAGACCACACAACAAGCATACTCAAGTATAAGTCTAAACAAACACGTGTACAGCCTTTTAGTAATATAAGGATCATCAAGCTCTTTGAACTACCTCTTTATAAAACAAAGCGCGGATCTAGCTTTGCTTAACGAGAACTCGATATGCAAGTTAAAACGTAACCTATGGTCAAAGAGAACGCCTAAATCTGTGAACGACTCGACGTCCTTCAATTATGAATTACTGGGTAATGAATGACTTCCTTGTTGAGAAAGAAAGTTTCGTACATTTATTTAGGTTGAATGTCATATAATTCAACGAGCACCATGCAACCAAATTATTCAGGCCAAGTTGAAGCTGATGTGATTGCGATTCGACAGAGAAGGAAGAAAACAGCTTCAAATCACCAGCATACATTAAGATATGGCTGGAATTAATCACCGATGGAAGATCGTTAATGCATAAACTAAATAAAATGGGACCTTAGTGGCCGCCTTGAGGTACGCTAGACGTCACGGGGAATTCATATGAGGTGATGAAGTTAAACAAATGAATGACCTATTATGCAGATAAGAGCTTCTCCATTTAACTAAATGGGAAGGGAAGCCTTGAAGTTTAAAGATAAATAATTTATGAATTACCAAATCAAACGCTTTGTGAAAATCGATGTGTATGACATCAGTGCGAGAGCCACTAGAAAAAGAGTTGAAAACATGACAAGTAAACTCTAACAGATTGGTGGCCGTAGATCTTCCTTTTCGAAAGCCATGTCTGAGTGGTGAAAAAGCCAGATGCTGAGTCACAAAACTCTCGACTAGTTTAGACAAGACACTCAACTTAGCGATGCCTTTAAAGTTCTCAATAAGTTGTCTACTTCCACATTTGTGAATAGGAATGATAAAACAACTCTTCCAACACAAAGAGAAAACACCTAAATTCAAGGACTGGTTAAAAATCTGAGAGATAACGCCACATAGCTTAGCGGCGCAAGATTTAAATGATGGAATTCCATCAGGTCCAGGCGAACAATTGTATTTTAGGGAGCTCAACCCTTTGAGAACGTCATCTTCAGAAATGACCAAATTAGGTATGGAAACCAAGCTAGTTGTAGGATAAGGGTACTTTGCGAATAAATCGAAGCTAGCAGACGAAAAGTTTCGACGAAAATACTCAGCAAACAGATTTGAGATTTCAAAATCATCCGAGGAATCAGAGCTATTCAAATTTTCCTTTTTGAATTAGTAAATTTAAAAAAGTATTTAGGGTTAGCAAACAGAGAGGATTAATGAACTGAAAGTATGTGCAATAAAAAAGATGGTTGAGGGAGTTAAATCTATGCCTTGCTACCGAATAAGCGAAATAGTCTGTCGCGGACCCACTTTTCGAATATTTTTTGAATAGCGTGTTTTTCCTATTCTTATAATATTTAATTATCTTATTAAACCATCGGGGACATCTACTTCGAGGTCGGCACTGCTTGATCAGAACAGATGCAGCAATAGCCAGATTTAACGTATTGTAGAACGATGACAATAAGCTTTCAATAGTTCAGTTTGGCAACTGATTGCGGCGTGTTTGCTTCGTCTTTTTTGTAAAGAGTAGTGTTTTTTTTTTGCGCGAAATTATTCGCAATTTTGTAAAAGGCATAAAGTTAAAAGGTGTAAGAATTTTAAAAAGGAATTATATCTTAATTTATATTAAAGTTTTAATGTTTCTCATTTTTGGTTCTTGCATTCAGCTCAAGTGTTTTTGATAATAGGTCTCTTTCGTGGTTTATTTTTCTTTTGGTGCTATTATAGTTTTTCTCTTGCTCTGTATTTACCGTTTCTT
>KK500316.1:26111-43034 GCA_000688715.1 Glossina pallidipes
GGAAAGAGACATGGAAAGAGACATGGAAAGAGACATGGAAAGAGACATGGAAAGAGACATGGAAAGAGACATGGAAAGAGACATGGAAAGAGACATGGAAAGAGACATGTAAATCAGATGTATAAATCTTAGGCAAACTTGTATCCTCATCCCGAAAAGAATAAATCGCCAATATCGGTTTCGTGCTGTTCCTGCGAGTCCAGTTCTTGTATATATTTTGACAATTAGAGATAGGATGCTTAAGAGACAATGTGTCAAAAATATAAAAACTGCGTCAATAATTCGAGATAGTAAGAACGAGTAATCATAAAGGGGAATATACGCTGGGAAGGGTAACTCATTGGGTCTTTTGCTTCTTTACTATTCTTGTATCAATTTATTAAAATTTTTTTGCATAGTCGTAACTAACGTAACTAACATAAGTAAAAACTTCGCTTTTCACAGGGAAGGGGAAAAAGCTGATGTCCTCAAAATGCATGTCATTAAAACCGAAAACGATACGAAAATCGATGAAGCTGTGATTAGGGCAGCGACCGAGGGAATGGTAGGGTAACCGACTTTTGTACTTCGAATAGGAAGTTATATATTATATTGATCTTTTCAGTATGCAAAATTCCCGACGCTTTCTGGCCGTTCGAAATTGTATTTCGACAGACAAGACGGCAGACGCGCCTTTATAACGGTAGAAGGATGCGGCGTAAATGCCAGCGTCCTGACGGACGATGTGCATGAAAGTCGCGTCTTTTTTCACGTCATTGAGAAAGTCCTGTGCATACCGACAGACACCGTAGCGGTAAAGATAAGGGGAGAATCCTCTTTCAAGTAATTTGAGTATATACAAAATTATATCAATGCAAGAATTTGCATTGAGATATTTGGATCAAATATCTCAAGAAGTGAAGGAGTAAATCGCGTGCAAATCAAGCATTTGATGATTGCTTTATAATATTAGATATGTACATATAAAATCGTATAAATTTATATTATTCAGTTTCACGAGGACTTTGGGTAACTTGTCATTCTTCAATGAGCAGTTAAGAAATATGGACCGTAAATTCACCTATTTCGTGCCAAGGGACTACGCTTGGGAAAGAGCAGCTGCGAAGTTCCCTGAAGTTGTGAAAAAGTTGCAAATGCCAGAATTTAACTTTCATGTAAGTATTTTTTTACTGAATTTTTTTTTGCTTTTTTTTAAAGCACAAGAAGGAAAACATTTTTTATTTAGTCGCAGTACCTTTTGGAACGTCATTTAGTCATAAACGATAAAGTGTATACAATGAAGGAATTGCTCGAATGGAGTGAAGAAAACGACGGAGAAATCGCATTGCCGACGCTACGCGAGTATCTACATATTAAAGTTGAAGAGAAATATATAGGTAAGCAATTAAGTAAATAAGTATCCAAAGCTCGGTCAATAACTATTTCGAGTGTAAATAATAGTAATAATAAGTGCCTGTTACACATGTCGTTTATTTAATCGATCTGTTCTTTCATATTTTTTTTTAAATAAAAACAAAGCCACTCTTCCCGACAATACTACTAATATAACTGGTAAGCAAAGTTCAATAACAACAAATCTATCATTGCAGTAAAATTTTATTTTCCTTTTCATTTTTAGACTATATTCTGTCCTGGCGTACCCAAGCCATCACCGTTTATCATGCCGACGTGTTATGCACAAACGGCATAATACACGTATTAGACTTTCCCTTAATGGAGAAGGACGATTTTGGTGCTGCCGCCACTTCGTATAATATTAATTTTTATTTGCATTTTATTATTTTAATGTTATTCATCGGCCGTATGTAGACTACAACCTGTCCGATTTGCAGTCTTTAAAATTTTTCTTTTAAAAACCAAGCCACTCTTCCCGATAACACTGGTAAGCGAAGCTCAATAGCAACAAATCTGTTGAAAATGTTCTATTACTGCAGTAAATTTTTTTTTTCCTTTTCATTTTTAGACTATTCTATCCTGGTGTTCCCAAGCTATCACTGTTTATCACACCGACGGACGTGATGGCGATCGCCATGACTTATTATTATTATTTTATTCATTCGTTGATTCATTCATTCATTCATTCATAGATTCATTCATTCATTGGTTGGTTCATTCTTTTATTTATTTATTGGTTTATTCATTCTTTTTATTCATTCATTGTTTCATTCATTCATTGATTCATTCTTTTTTAATCATTCATTGATTTACTCATTTGTTCTTATTCATTCATTGATTGACTCATTCTTTATGTTCATTCATCTTTTATTCATTCATTGATTGTTTCATTCTTTTATTCATTCATTGAGGAATTCATTCATTGTTTTATTCATTCATTGATTGATTTATTCTTTTATTCATTCATTCTTTCACTCGTTCATTGATTCATTCATTTGCTGAAGTCTTGAATTTGTTAGTTGTATTATTAATTTATTATTGAAATAAACTGTAATAACAGAGGCGGCTTGTCGCTTGTGGTTGAATGATGAAACCGGTCGACATGTGTCATTGTAATGCAGTTTATATAGATTGTTAGCTAGATCGTTAGCAATAAACGGGCTTATCTTGTGCATCGGAAATTACTAAGGGGAATACATATTTCCTTAATACATAGGGCGGACGTTCGTTGATGATGTCGTATTTATGTCCTCAGGTATCTAACAATCACATTAACTGGAAGGAATAGTTTTGAACGTTCAAAATGATGATAAGAAATGGAAGGCATACCAACTTGCCCGAAAATAACGGTTGAATACGTATAATAAAATAACGCTGTCGACACTCACATGTTTGATTTCTTTTTAATTGCACATTTTAAGAGGATCCGTGTATATATAAGAATAACAATGGATTACTTTTCAATTGTAGTTTGTAGCGAGTACACATAGTCTATGCGTCTTTTGTCATCATAAAGTTAACAAAAAGGAAGAACGGCATCCAAATTGTTTCATGCAAATAGCGGCCAATATAAACTACGGATTGTCCACGGATTTCATGTAACTTTTCATTTCACTGCACTTTCATTCATTAGGTAATCACGCGAACTTAGTATATTCTTAATGAAAGGCATACGCATTCGTCGAGCGACGTTAGTAACAAAAACACATCTGCAAACAAAATGAAAACCATAATACCGTAATTCTGCCCATAACACGATACTCTTATAACGTATTTTCATGTTACACGATTCCATTTCTCCCACATAACGTGGAGTTTTGCGTACTGTGAAGTTTGTAGTGATTTGTACATAAAATAATGAAATGGAAAACGAAGAGTCATTAGATAGTGAAATTTTAATTAACACAGACGAACAAGAAGCGGTGCTCTTAAGTAAGTAAAGGCAATGAAAAAAAATATAACTGGTAATGCGGGGCTCTACGAGTTTATAATGCGCAGCTAATCTACCGTGCTATAGGGGGGAGTACTGTACAGAAAAGTAATCGGAATAATAACTAGCTTTCTCCAATTACTTACACCCGACAGTGTGTGTGTGTGTTGTGTTTTCAAAAGATACTGCTGGTTCTTAGTAGCAGCATGCACGATTCGCCATCCATGGCGTTTACGTATTAAAAACAACCCCTCACACGCTTCTTGTACTACTCTCCACCACGGGACCACCATTAGGGATTACTTCGCGGAGGCTGGTTGTCATTAGCACGCTTCAGATGGTGGGACCTTGATGGAATACGCTATTGGCTTCCACTCCCTCTGCTCTCCACCCGTTGTCTCTCCACTCGTCGTAGCTCCACGAGGATATTGCTAGCGAACGCGCCTTGGGCGGTCCAAGCTGCTGCACTGCCGATCATTAAGCTCGCTATCTCGTTAGATGGCACTTGAGGCCAAATCTGCAGCAGTAGAACATTACGTGCTCTGCGTCAGTTAGGCGCGCTGTCGAGTTCGAATCTGTGTAGATACTTCCAAAAGCAGTCATGGCAAGTTAGGAGCTGGGTGAGGTAAAATAGTTTACCTCGCCGTGGCGTCTTCCAACCCATCGCCGTATGCTAGGGCTAAGAGCGAACGTCCATCATCCTTTAGTCGTTCTTTCCCACCTCGACTGTCATATTCTCAACGAGACCATCCGTTCCTTGCTTCTTATAACGTGTGAGGAGAGCTCATTGCCGCGACGCCGTTGGCAGATGTGGCTCATCTCGTCGGCGAAAATGTCGACCGGCAGAGTGCTAGCTAGAACTAGCGCTGCTTCTTCCGACATGGTACGGAATGCGCAAATCTGCCTCAGAGCGCTAAGGCGATATATCGCCGCGATATATGCCCTCAACTTCAGGCGTCATATTGATTACGGGGCGAAGAAAGCGGCAGTCATCCAGAGGGCAATGGCAAGGATTATGCCAAACGCTTCTCACAAGCACAACTTCAGTTTTATGTTCAGCCAGCTTTAGGCCCTTGTTTAGCCATGCTTTGATGCGCATGATTGCCTCGGGAGGTTTCGCTTCTATGTCAGCAATTTGCTTTGCGACCACCACTATCGCTACATCGTCCGCGAATCCAATACTTGTTGCGCTGGTGGACAGCTGCAGCTTCAGAATATCGTCATACATGATATTCCACAAGAGAGGGCCAAGAACTGACCCGTAACTACGTTACGACGTTTGGCGGTCACCGCGTCCATATCCTCGGGCTGCTTACGTTTACGCACCCCAAGCTGCGTTAGCTTCAACCCGCTTGCCTTCTGCAGTGGCGAGCTTTGCGAGCCACCGTCACTTCGCTCCATCACCTTTTGGACGTATGTGCGCGGCGAAGTTTGGAGACTCTTGTCACTAGTCTCTTTGCGACTAATGCTTGCGGCGTCCTTTTCAATCCAGCGTCTTTCATACATCGTTTTGATGCCGTCTATTGTGTGTTGGTTTATGTGCCACCTGTTTCTGTCATTTTCCTGCAGCATCACCACCAAATCTTTTATATAGCCGCCAAGTTGTATGAACGCTGCCTCGTTCTCCCCATCTACAGGTGTGTGGTTTGACTTTTCTAGGAGCGTTTGTCCGAGATGATGCTGCGTTTGCACGCCTACTAGCGACCTCATTATTCTTCCACTCACTTTCAAGGGGTTCTCTTCGCTCAAAGCGCTGGCGTGACCCCTAGTGCCCGTTGGTGTATTGTCTTTTTGGTGTAGAGAATTCATTGTAATTGTGATTGGGCCTCAACTGGGAAGTTGCTATCCGGTGCTGGTGGTGTAGTTGCTATTAGGACCACATGGTTATCTTTGCAGTGAAACCATGCAGTGAGTTGACCGTAGCCCTTATGAGACCAACGTTCAGTGCCAGGTCCAGCATTGGCCAGGAGTTCTCTTCAACCGCTCCTACACCCACCAACTTAACGGCGCGGCCTAGAACGTACTTCCCAGACTTGCCATAATTTTAACTGAGCGGGGGCGGCGTCAGCATTAACCCGAAGGCAATTTCGGCTGGATACCACTCCAATCTATCTAGATAAGGGAGTACTGCTACCACCAGCTCGAAATCTTCAATTCTAGTAAGTGTTCCGGTATGCCATAACCAAGACCTTATCGGGATCGGTGTTGATGCCTATCCATAGGCTTCGTAGAACCGTCTCCCTCGGTGCCACTCCCATACTAAGAGTGGGGAGCACCTATTCAAAGGGCGGCGTTTACTCGTCCTGTCACCGAAGATTCGCAAGGTTATGCGACCTTCTCAGCCGCCCCTCCTCCTCTGCCGCTCTTGGTCGCGGACTGCTTATTGGTTATTCGCAGCTAGCCTGCCGATACACCATTGTGTACATGCAGTAGCCGAAGCTTAGCCCTGCGTGTGTGCGTGTGTGTGCGTTCGCGCGTGCAAGTGTGCCTTTCTTTTATAACTATGTGAATCATCTGTTGTTAAGAGAGAGCTGCAAGTTCACATTCATATGATTTCATTTTTCATGTTTAAATTATGAATGTAAATATATGGCGAGTAAGTTGACCCCATATATAAGTGAATCACATCAATCGTGTATGTAACTTTGAAAAATTTCAATTTTAAGAATTCTTTATTATTGAGACTTCTTCATTTTCGATGACAATACTTGATAAGCTTATCCGATGCGTTAGAACTATTAAACGTCTTATTGTACTTACCGGTGAGTATATGTATGTATATATTGTGCGCGTGACTCGAGTGAGTACTTTAGGCTTGCTGACGATGTTTTCTACTTGATGGCAAAGGGAAAGTTCTGCCAAACTAATTACTACTCAGATCTACATAACAAAACGTCTATTTATTGCCAATCCAAGTACACAGTAAGACAGGGCTGGCTAAATAGTATGCAGTGAGATAGGACAAGACTGCTTTGTAATATTATAATAACGTTTGGCGACACATCTTCACAGAATATTTCGCTCAAGGATTTCTTTTATCTACGATCGGAGAAATAGGTAACAAAATTGAAAATCCATATCTCAGGACTGAACGAATCGGCGGTCTTATAAAGCAGTAATTTAGTATTTTGCGTAAAGTAGTGTTTATTGCAGGTAAGGGTGCATAACATGGCTGATATGCATTTTGAGTTTCATTAGAGGTGTCGATCGACGAGACAGTTGTGGCACGCAGGTTCAAAGACGCTTCTAATGTCTCAGGAAATGATTACTGAGCAAGTCTTATTCCGGAGAGGATTTGCTACAGCGTTTTGAATTTCGTTTTCGAGTTTTTCTTTCAACACTTGTGCGAAGGATGCTATTTGGCTTTCCTGCAAGTGGGACAATCAGATTTCCGGGCACTTGGGAACGTGGAGAGACTTGGGATGTGGTTCTTTGACAGATTTTCATCCAATATCTCGGGGCTTATAAGTACTTGGTTGCGAAGGTTTGTCACTAAAACTTTGTGCAGCTTCCAGAGGAATATCCGTAGACCAATTATGTAGCACTTTTCCGCTAAGATTATGAACTATGTCTCCCCAAGCCGCATTTTTGGCATTCAAGTCTCCATCTAAATCGGTTAACATTTGTAGTTAGATCTTGTTAAGGTTCTCGTAGAGTTCTTTTGAAGTAAAATTGCGGGGATTGTATAAAGATCGATGTGTCCTATGCTGCCATCGCTCCGCAAATCCAGCTGAATACGTCGTTAACTCCAACTCGTGTTAATGGCAAACTTCACCTATCATCTGCCAAAAACCATATTGAAAAAATAGATCTGTCAGTCCACCCAGATATTCAAGTACTTGTTAGAAATAGAGTGTCACTTACGCTCCCGACTTTCTCCTACCCCGGTAAATTTATGAAAGCGTGGATTTCGTTCAGATAATTATTAGAAACCACACACTTTCGCCATCTGTATGGTATTTTCTTAACTATATTTACTTAAAACCTTCGAATTGTAATGAGTTGATTCCCTAGTCTTTACCTGGCTGACAGTGTAACGTCACAGTCCCCTAGTCTGGTCCTCCTACTATCACTAATTCCCTATCGTCAAATGGCTCCTCATCTTAGCGAAGTTTTTAAAATTTATACCTTCTCGACAAGGCGGCTACCAACGGAGAGAGCCGATAATCCGATTGACATTAGCTTGATACCTATCTGTCCCGGTCGGCGTCGACCAGATCCAGATTGGCCTAGTAGCCAATCTGGATACTGATCAAAATAATCGATACTTTTTGGGATCTTTGGTGCTGCATTCTGGGCGTTGCAAATGCTTCGACAAAATGCATATACCCCCCTCATCCTTCATCGATGGTTATAAAAATGTCATAGAAGTGCAGTTTTTTTCTCTCAATAATTGAATTTACATTTAATATTCCCATAGATAGATATGTGCAAATTCGCAGTGTCTCATGCGGCATACATATGTGCAACACGCACTTTTACTTTTATGTGAATGTGATGTCACGAAACAAAAAACAAAGCCATTCTACTTTCCACCGTTGTTTGCAGTTGGCTTGTTGACTGCTCTCTTAACTCGTGCATTGTGGTTCTAACTCTTATGCTGTATAGCTGGTAATAAAGCATATCTACACTGGTACGTGCATATTTATTAAAGAAACTTACCCCCTTCTGTGTGTTAAGCTATCCTATATATGCATTGTATACATCTGTATATATGATACGGTGCTAATGATAGTGTATGTTATTTTTACGGGCCTGTTCTGTGCAAAGCTAAAACAATTGACGAAAAAAGAAAATTCACAGACTGTGTCTGAACAGCCGGGGGTCTGAATATAACTATAAAAATGTGCATACGCGCATCACATATGCTCGTACACGCATAGAGTGCACAAAATAGTCATGTTGAGATTTATAATACAAACACCCGCAACACACAACAAAACCAAGCCGACACCATTTTCCTGCTAGTTGTTTATTAACAGAAAATGTTCTGTATCTTTTACATTCATCAACCGAAAATATAGTCACAACATCTCTAACAGTGGGGGCATGAAAGCTTTTACTCTTACAAAAGATTTTTGTGGCCAGACAAGTAATTATCTAGGATTAAATATTCTTCCTTCGGAATAAGAAAAAAACAAAAAAATCCATAAACGATTGGTTTTGTTTTCCCTAACATTTTTTATATTCGCTAACGAAAGGTGAGTCCGTAGAAGAAAATCGCAATCAGAATTTAATGATCGAAAACATGCATCAGAGACTCGCGTAAGATGTATCCGACTAAGCCAAACCGAATAAAATTATATTTAGTAGCGAGTGAATCTTTTGCATCCGTCAACGTTATCCTAAAAATTGCAATAAAAAGTAAAAGTAATATGGAGTGTAGAATAAGCAAATTGTATTCTCGGTTGCATGGAATGTTCTTTGACCAGTTTGGGTCATTTTCAAATTCTTTTGCCAAATCCTAGCCGATATCTTAATTCTCGCTAAAAAAAATGTTTACCACAAACGCTATACAGATGGGTAGACGGACAGATGGGCACGAATTCCAAATTTGACACTAGAAAAGGATTTGTATACTTTACGGGATTTTTGAAGCTTATTTCGGCAGGTTGCATGTTGGTCCATTTTTCTCATTTTTATAAAGTTACTACAGCGTCACCAATAGAATACACATTCAAATCTTTGTAGACGTTTCTGTCGTAGTTTATCAGTAATAAACAACAAAAAACCATTTTATGAAAAAAACAGAGGTCTCCTCACTTTACATAGCACTGCAGACATGCGCTTCCGTCGATTTGGCCCAGTTTCAATACCAACTTGGGTGCAAGAACTTTCAATGTTTCTGCCAAATTTGATGTCGATAGCTTCATCTTGCGGCCAGAAGTACATTTACACAGACGGGCAGAGGGACAGACGTATATCCTTAAATCAATTCAGATTTTGTTACTGACCAATATTTTGTGGGATCCATTAAGCTTGGTTTTGGGCGTTGCAAACGGTAATCGCCATAACTATTATAAAACAAGTGAAAACATAATCGGGCTAGGCCGATAATTAAATACCCTACACCACATTGGCGAACTCAATTCTTACCTTTGCCATAGAACATAAACATTATTCCCTGTTTTTATAGGAACATGCTATTGTGGGAATGAAGCCTTGCGTTTCATTGGAATGGTTGTGCCCAAGGAGTTCAAAAATTGAGGTACTTTTTTATCATTACACCCTACTCCACCTGTGGTACAGGCTATATTAAGATATGTCGTATGTAACAGGCAGAAGGACTTAAGATAGGCCCACCTTTTATTAGAATCATAATGTGAATTGATTTAAGCCTGTCCGTCTGTCCGGCTTATGTCTGCCCATGTATATTTGTGTTCAAGCTACCGGTCGAAATTTGGTAAAGTAACGCGTTTTGACGCAAGAACGAATGCTATTGCAAATGGTTCAGATCGGTCCACTTTCTCGATCACTTCCCATATAACGCCCTATTCTGAAAAGTTTTTAAATTGGAAAAAATTGTAATTTTCAAAACTTCTCGCCAAAAATGGCTCAGTAGCAATATATCCGCATTCTACATTGGTATGAAAACTTTGGAGCGGCTGGGACAATTTTTGAACTCCCTGTCATATCACGAAGTTCACAAAACACAAAAAGGTATAATTTTCAATACTTCAGGCTTAGATCAGTTAAGATTATGGTTATGAATCGATCGGTATAATAAAATGTCGATCCTTCTTAAGTCCTTCTGCGTGTTACGTACGTCCGCAATGACTTAATATACCCTCTACCGCAAGTGGTGTAGCGTATAAATAGCTACGTACAAAGCATTGTCATCTGTCTCTACGTACCTATCATTCAAACTCACGACGAACGTATTTTGAATACAGCGGCTTACCACCTCGACTATATGGTAGCCACATAAACTTAATATATCCTGTATCTTAATTCATGGCGTGAAGCTTATTATTAAATAATTATTTGATTAAAGAAGAAATCTTTTATTCAAGTTAATTTAAATAACTAGAAGTTAAATTAGCTGACGAGAAATACGCAAACAAGCATCTCTGAAAGGAAACTAATTGATTCAGTATTTGAACAGAAGCATCGAATAGAAAAGGATTGCATAGCACAATAACAATTTAGAAATTCTTTTTCAATGTAAGACTTGCTTCAGCAGCGGTCTTGTAATAAATTCTTGTTTGCAAATCGCGATATAAACGCAAATAGAAGAAAATCTCTTTATTTAACCAACCGCAGACAACAAATTACAAAATGCTTAACCGCATTTGATGCTATAACACGAACAATAACTAACAAGTAAGAACATTATAGTCCGGCCAGGCCGACCATTCAATACCCTGCGCCGCGTTATCTAACACAATTCTTACTTTTACTAGAGAACACAAAAATTATATCTTGTTTCTATATAAAGGCATATTTCTCATATGCGTATTCCTGAGGAAGCGGGCCCAAGTTTAATCCCTGCATAGGGCAGGATCCGAAAATACGACTAGTTGGTCCAAATTTCGTAGAGTTAATTTTTGTATGATCAAGTTCGATCATCACATGTTCAAACTTTCAGACTTTTCATCATAAATCAGTGAAAATTATACCTTTTCGTCGTATGAACTTCAGTTTCCGTTATACGGGAGGACGTTCAAAAATTGCGCCAGCCGATCCAAAGTTTTCGTACGAATTTAGAATGCCGAAATACTACTACTACTTAGCTACTTTTGCCGAGAAATTTTGAAAATTGCAATTTTTTTTCGAAAAAGTAGATCGATCCCAACTATTTTCATTAGCGTTCGTCCTTGGATCAAAGCACGTCGCTGTGTTAAATTTCATCAAAATATCTCAAAAATTGCGACCAGTAGTTTGAATACAAATTTACGTGGACAGACATCACACGGACAGGTGGACAGACAGGCGTAGAACAATTCAGATTGTGATTCTAAATCGATCGGTATAATAAAAGGTGGGTCTATCTTAAGCCCTTCTGCGTTTTACATGCGACCGTACTAACTTAATATACCGTATACCACAAGTGAGTATAAAAAGCGCGGTACCATCTCTACCAGTAGTGGCAATGGTAGCAGTAGCAGCAGTGGCATCAGGAGCAACATTTGTAGCATTTTATGTATTTTGAATGATGACAGGATACTTAAGGGCTCAACTCCGACGTTCATCAATCTTTAGCAAATATCTTTATTTCACTAATGACTGTAATCTGAAATACACACGTGCACACAGCAACAACAGATTTTGCGCCTATGACTTTTTTGCTTTTTTAGAGAAATTCATTTTTTTTTTTTATTTCATTTGTAAAGCACATATTTTGCAGTTTTACAAGGGCAAAAACAAGCTATGCATGTAAGTAGTTGTCGTATAGACGGCTATAGAGCCGGCATAGGTTTGTCTATTTTTTTTTTTTTAAACCACTACTACTACTAGCGCAGGCAATATAGAAAAGGAGTGAAACAAATACAAACGTAAATTTATGTAAATCATTGAAACCTGACGGCAGATGAGAACACAAACAACAACAACAAATACACTAACAATGGTTAGCCAAATGATAAGAACAATAAAAACAACAACACTACGACCGCATTTCTTTTAGCTGAATTATTTGTTTATCTTAAGCTCTTTGATAGCAATTTCGTTAAACAAGCATGTTATAGAACGAAACGTTACACGATTTAAATTTAAATCAAAAACGAAACGAAATTCTCCAAATGAAAATCTATGAGGATATTAAAGTAAACACTACAACGGGAACTTTACTGAATACTGAACAGCTGTTGTGTAAAGAAACTTGTATCCTACACCACTTGTAGTACAACGTACACTAAGTGCGAACATATGTAACATACAGAAGGGCTTTTAGAAAATGATTCTGAGCTTGTCTATTTACGTGTTCATATGTCCGTCTGTCCATATAGATTTGCGTTCAAGCTACAGGTTGTAATTTTTGAAATATATAAATTCTTACCATATAAAGCTTCCGTTGTCTTAGGATCGGTTGTATGATGAGGAGTTTAAAAAATTCGCTCAACCGATTCAAAATTTTTACAGCACTTAGCCACTCTTTTGCCAAGAAATTTAGAAAATTGCAAATTGTTCCACACAAGTACTTTTCAAAATAAGGCGTTATATAGGGAGTGGTGGAAAAAGTGAAGCGATCCATAGTGCTTCTCCTTGCGTGAAAGCACGTCACTGACCTAAATTTCATCAAAGTATCTCGAAAATTGCGATCTGTAGCTTGAACAGAAATTTACGTGGGCAGTCATCGGACGGACCAGTAGGCTTCGTTTTATATACGTTTTAACAAATTTAATATATCCTGTACCACAAGTGATGTAGGATATAATAAGGCGTTATATAGAATGGCGTTCAATCTTGGGGCAAAGCATGTCAGTGCCACAAATTTAGTTAAACCTTAATCTTAAAAAATTCAGTCTATAGGTTGAACGAACAAAAACTGGACGCACAGAAGGATAGAAATGCTTAGATTGATTTAGAAAATGATTCTGACTATAACATTCTGAATATAATAATAATAAAGGGTGTGTCTACCTCAAGCTCTTCATCCCTACAAACGTTATATACCCTTCTACCCAAAGTGGTGTAGGGTGTGGAAATGATATCAAATACTTTGCTTAAAATGTTTTATTCAATTTTAGATATCACTTTTTCTGAATCGATCGGCATAACGAAAGGTGGGTCCAGCTTTAATCCTTCTGCATGTTACATACGAGCGCATTAACTTAATATACCCTGCACCACAAGTGGTGTAGTGTATAACAAGTAAGAAAGCTATAGTCGGACAAAGCCGACCATTCAATATGCTACACCAAATTGTCTAACACAATTCTTATTATACCCATCGCCGAAGTATGATCGTCTTGTCAAAACGTTTGCAACGTCCAAAAGGGAAGCATCCGACACACTATAAAGTATATATATATTCATCAAATTCTAAATCGATTTAAGCATGTCCATCTGTCGGCCTGTCCGTCTGTACACTCCTCTCTCAATATTCCCCTCGTCGCAAAAATGAAGCTATCACCTTCAAATTTGGCAAAAACATTGGAAGTGCTTGCCCGCCGGTTTTATATACAAAGCGATTGAAATCACTCGCAGGACCCACCCACAGCACCACGTAAGCTACGAACAACTCTATTTTCCAAAAGGAATAAAAAGTTTGCTTTTGATTACTACTCGTAAACTATAGTCGATAAATGGACGAAAATTTAAACGCACAATCTATGGCCGATCCCGCAAGTGTCTTTATCGAAATGGGAAAAATTGACCACGCCTACCCAATATTATAGTGTATCAAAATTTGATTTTTTTTAGAATACCTTTATAGAACGCAGACATAACCTTCAAAAAATCCATAAAATGTATAAATTCTTGGCCAATTTCAATATTGGACTGCACCAGTGTCCATCTGTCTTTTTGCGCAACTTTGTAGTATTTGCGGTAAACATGCTCTTGTTAGCGAAAGTGAACAAACATATCGCCTACAAAAGTTGCAGAAGAATTTGGAATTGACCTAAACTTTTCAATGGTCACGCCTACAAAGCCCACATGTCTATACGGCAGAAACTTTTATCTTCAAAATAAGAAAAATCCACCGTGTCTCACTTCATATTATAGGGCTTTTGTATAATAGATACGGTCCCGATCGAATTTAATTTTCTTACTTGTTATTTTTGTTAATAATAATTTTGTTGGTTTTTCGATATCATTTGCAAAGGCGACCAAATTTTCGGAGTAGCTTTCCGCTAGTCTCTAATTGCATATTTCCGGATTTGTCTTAACTAAAGTGGAAGTAACGTAAAGATTAACAATTTCTTTCCCCTTGCCCTTATATGACATTATCATCATCATCATCATCATCATCATCACTATCGATTGAGATTAATTGAATGTAAATTTTCTGTGTATAGATTTTGCAAAGCAGCTCTTATCGGCCTACAAAATAATGGAAGACCTTATCATTCCGCAAGCGAGTGAATCAAACGTGGGAAATTCAAATTAAACAAAATACTTACTTCAAACACAACATTCCCAAGCTTCAAAAGTGATCAAAGCAAATTATTTAACGGAGCATATCAAAAAAAAAAAAAAAAAAAAAAAAAAAAAAAAAAAAAAAAAAAAAAAAAACATGAACTTATTCCTACTAGTAATTACTTTAAAAATGGCATTACTTGCTACTAACGTAACCGATGGTTATGGTCGAAATTTTACTTTCATTTATCGTAACTATTTGCAACATATGCTAGATACTATTGACAGCGAAGTGAAACCGTGCGAGAATTTTTTCGAACATGCTTGCGGCAATTTCGGAAAAGGAACGCAAACGTTTAACAATTTCGACGAGAACGAAGAATTATCTCAATTAATCGAATATGAAGAGATACCGCCATTTTTATATAATCGTCAAGATCGTTTCAAATTTTTTGTGAACAATAGACATGAGTTTCGCACGAAAACTGGCATTATCTTAAAAGATTTATATGATTTATGCAAGACCGCCGAGAATTTAAATAAACGTCACTTATGGTATCGTTTATTAAATGAAATTCCATTTCTGGCAACCGATCGCGGATGGTTGATGAAATGGCCATTTTTACGCTTTCAATGGTTGGAATTTAAAATTGAATTAAATCTAGACTGGATATTGCTGGCAGCCGAGTTCGCCGCTCACGGTTTTAATACATTTTTGGAAGTGTTCTTTGTCGAAAATACGGTTTTCGTCGGACCGAATGAAAATATTATTTGTCCAAATCTTGAAGAGATTATCAATGATTTAAAACCGCTTCTATATCGAGAACGTAATATACAAATTGCTTATATAATTGCGAACGAATTGAGTACATTTTGCCGTCAACTAAACGGACAAATATCATCATCAATGGAAATTGCGACAATAGAAACGGATGCAGAATTATTCAAGCAGCAAATATTGGATAAATATTTTCATAGGTATTTTCTAAGCTTGAATTTCTCGGATATAAATCTTGTGAATTCGCGAAAGGTTACCATCCGATTAAGACGTTTAAACGAAATATTTATCATATTGCAAGCGACAGATGATCGTATCATTTATAATTTTATATTATGGCATATGATGCGAAAATTGCATATAACGGATTGTTTTAATTTAATTGAAAATTTTGAAAATTTATTAATCACAGAATATTGGAATTGGCATGTATTCGAGGCTCGAATTAATCGCGATGTAGCACTCGCCATGTATCTCTTTCATACTACGAGATTTCAAAAATATCGCCGTAAAATATTACTGAGTAATCAATGGGATCGTTTTTTATCTAGAAAATTAGAACGGAAAGATTTCAATATCGAACGTTCTATAAAATCTTACGCACGAGATTATTTAAATCCCGGCAATATTAGCACGCATTACGAATCGTTTGATACGAAAACATTCACATTTTATTCTCTATTATTAAAAATTAAATGTCTACATATGCGTTCAGCATTTTTCAAACCTTATACGGATGACGAAGATGTTAATAATTCTTACTATTTTCTTAAGGAATTTCTACATTTTTCCATATTAATATTATATCGTCCATTGATACATTATTACGCAACTATGGCTTATGATATGTGGCGGCAATCTTCGCTTCTATACCAAACAGATACGTTTTACACTGTTTACGATTGCTTGCAAAGGCAAAGAGCATTACAACTTTACGCTGACGAATATGACGAGAGATTATATGAAATTGTGATTGAAGAAGAAGCTAAAGACATTTATAAGTTTTATGCTTCATTTATTGCCATACTCGAGGACTATCGATTCTGGTTAGAGGGTGAAAATTTCTCGATTACGGAAGATTTCATTTTAGAATATTTCAAATTGGATTCTTCACGTGTTATGTTTTACGCTGCAGCGCAGCAATACTGCAATCGCAACGATCATCTATTTAGTCGTATTATCAATCGTAGCTTTATGAATATGCCCGAATTTCATGAAGCATTCAATTGTTCCGACGATGCGGCAATGAATCCACAATTCAAATGTATGACAAATATTTTTCCAAATTAATAAATTATATGAAAAAGGAAACTATTTTTACATGTGTTTTTACCTAAACCGCAAAAGGTTTGTTCGCTTGTACTATTAGTCGTTGTCCTTAAAATTGCTATTGTATTCTAATAGGGGCAAAAGGCGAATTTAATATTCTATTGAACATTCAATCCAGTATTCAACTGAATATTATATTCAATAAGCAATTTAATGTACAATTCGATATTTATATTCAAACCCATGCGTAATGTTCAATTCAAGATTCGATTCAAAATTCAATTTCTATTAAAAGTCAGTTTAATATTCAACTCAATATTCAATTTAATGTTCGATTCAGTACTAATATCAATGCAACATTCAATTCATTATTCAACTTTTTACTCAATTCAATGCTCAATTCAACATTTAATTCAGTATTGATTTTAAATTTCAATTCATTCTCGATATTTATGTTCAATTCAATATTCAATTCAATATTCAACTCAGAATTGATTTTAATTCAATATTCAATTTCAGTTAAAAATCT
>KK500316.1:44791-65648 GCA_000688715.1 Glossina pallidipes
ACTCTTGCCTACTCGGCCAATCAGGCGGATTTATTCAATATAACAATCAATTGATTGAATAAATTGATTATTCAATATAACAATCGGATTAATTTTTAATTTGGTATTCAGTTCCTTACTCAATGCAAAGCTTAATCGAATATTCAATTCAGTAGTTCAATATTCAATGCAACATTCAATCCATGATTCAATTTAGTATTGATTTCAATTCTCAATTCAATTTATTAATCGGTTTAATATTCAATTCAATATTCAAGTCAATATTAATTTCAGTTCATTGTTCAACTTCATTCCCAATTCAATACTCAATGCAACATTCAATTCATCACTCAATTCAGTGTCGATTTCAATTTTCAATTCAATGCTCAATTTAATATTCGTTTTAATATTCAATTGGATATTCAATTCACTACTGAGTTCACTGTTTAATCTAACATTCAATTCCGTAATTCAATACCCAATGCAACATTCAATTCATCATTCAATTCAATACTGACTTCAATTTTCAATGCAATGCTCAATTTAATATTCGGTTTAATATTAAATTTGGTATTCAATTCAATATTAATTTTAATTCGTTTTTCAATTTTATACCCAATTCAATACTCAATTCAACATTCAATCCACTATTCAATTCATTATTGATTCCAATTCAATATTGATTTCAATGTGCAACTTTATACTCAATTCAATAGCGTTTCAAGTCTAAATCAAATATTCAGTCCAGTATTGATTCAATTCAATATTCAATTCAATCAATATTCAATTTCAATCAAAAATCAGTTTAATATTCAATTCAGCATTCAATTAAATAATTGACTTAATATTTAATTCAAGACAGAATTCATTGTCCATTTTTATATTCAAACACATATTTAATGTTCGATTCAATATCCAATTCAGCGTTGAATGCAATTTTCAATACAATTTCACTCAATTGAATAATCCGTTCAGTATTCAATTCAACATGGAGTTCGATATTAATTTCAATCTAATATCCAATTCATTATTCGCCCTTATAGCCAATTCAATACTCGATTCCGCATTCAATCCAATATTCAATTCAGTATTGATTTCAATGCAATATTCAATTTAATAGTTATATGCATGTAATTCAATACTCAAAATTAAAAAGTTTTTATATTTATATAATTTGGTATTTTACTTACGTGGATGACGTCGACTACGACAAATCCTTGATATACCAATAAAATTAATATTCCAGTAGCTTTCAAGGCCTTTTAAAGCGTATCAGAAATATGAAATGAATATTTTTCGTTAAATGTATTATACTAAGGAAATGAGTCCGTTCTCGTTCTTCTGCTCTTTCTTCGGGCTATTTTATATATATTGGCATCTTTATACTTCAAATGTTGCAAATAATTTCTAGTCAAGGGATGTACGACGATTATATCCAATTGGCCATTATAGATGCACACAATATACATACTCAATAGCTCACCAATCCATGGTGCCACAGTGTCCCAGCTAGTCCAACACCCATAGAATTCTCTTAGATAGGCCAGAGGTATCTAGGCCATTTCCAAAAGAGAATTCAGAGTAGTGGAGACTCGTTCTCCAATACTCTGTGTTCCCTTTGCAGTAATCTAGAACTTCATTGACAAATAGACTAGAATGCATGGGGCTCCTTTAATTTAAGGAATTGTCATTACCACTGGTGCAGCACAATGTTCTTTTCCACAGTGAGTAAACTTAGTAAAATCGCAAAATTTCGTATCCGATTAGCAAAAGAAATGGCGACATCTCGTTTGACCGCGCCTGCCGTGCGGGTCTGCTTTCCTTACATTGTTATGTCTTACCCTGCAATGGTGTATCTGCTTATAATTTTGTGAACGCTTGACATAGGAAAGGGAATTTTACAAATAAGGACGGAACTATACCACATAAATTATATCGGAAGTCCAATTATTTCATTTTCCCGACTTTACAAATTTTCTTGGAACGGATCAGCTGGAAAGCCAGGTAAAATACTCGTTTCATTACCACAAAAAAATATATTCTACGGCTAAAGTCTTCAAGCGCTAGCATCTGAGGCTAGCGGGTTTTTTTTGTAAAAATTCTATCGCACTTAACATATGCATCTACGATCATTGAGTTTTTAATCAAGACCCTTTGCCTACTCGGCCAATCAAAAAATTTCACAATTTTATTATTCATAAATTTAATTTTTATTATTATTTTCTTATCTAAACTTATTATATAAAAACACTGCCTAATTCTTATTCGTATGCTTAACAAGGAATTCAAACTTAAGTTATATATAAACAAGGATTTAGTGATCAGTTCTATTGCGTTTTGAATAAACATACCTAACACAATGCAGGTAAAAAAGAAAAAAAAATTAATTTTAAATAAATTTTAGTTAAAAATATACGTACGCAATAAACGAATTAAGATATTAAATAACAAATAATTGAGAAACAAAAGTCAGTTTTGTTATAGCGCGTTATGAAATAATTAATTAGAGTTTTTTTTTTGGTCTAATGAAACTTGTGAACGTAATAGTGAATGAAAAGTGCTTTCGAATTCAGCAAAAATGGCTCAAGAACGAATAAAAATATTCCGTTTTTGAATGACCTGATTAGTAATGCAACAATAATTGTACATATAAATATATATATATATATATATATATATATGTATAATGAATGTAAAAACTTTTCTTAGACCTCATTATTGAAAGTCGTCATTGCTTAACATTATTAGTATTATTAGAACCTATGGGAGGTTTATTCACAGCTACTAAATGTACGTGAACGGCTTAAACGCTTGGCGGCAGCTGCTAAAGCAGCTGCTTCTCCATCCCCAGTTAAGTCGGGTATCTTTAATATTTCGCTTAATTGTATTTTCAATTCTTTTGTAGCAGGCCGTATTTCCGGTGTCGCTGATAACATCCTCTGCAACAACGAGTATTCTTTAGTATGTTTTTCGCCAAACTCATCAGGATAAACGCCATCACGTAATGATCTCAAAGTTTTGATCCTTTCCATTTCAGTACCGAAGTATACCAATAATTCAAAGAATATTAAACCCAATGAATAAATATCGACTTTGTAGTCATAAGGTAGACCATGTAATTGCTCGGGCGACATATATAAATGTGTACCCACTTGTTGGGTATGACGAGCACATGACGGTAGACCCGTTTTATCGCCGCATTTTGTTATCATATTCGGTATATCGGCCATATCAGTGACCAAACCGAAATCGCCAATTTTTATTTGACCTTCCTGGGAGAAGAAAATATTGCTGGGCTTGAGATCACGATGAATTAGACCTTTGAAATGAACATAATCCACAGCATCTACTATCTGATGAAAAATACTAGATATGTAATCAGCACGGTGTTCCGTTTTGTTGTCTCGTAGCCAATCGCGTAAGCTCTCTTTGCGGCACAATTGCATTTGTATGTACAAATAAACTTTATTTTGCAATGGCTTGGATGCCATTGGCATTAGCTCTTTGCAATTATTCGTACCGTCGCTAATATCCAAAGACAGATAACGAGGCCGGCGACGACAAGCTTTATTATCTACATAATTCTCCGCTTCGTTTTGAATGTCTTCTGAATTAGTTGCATTGGAAGAACGTACAAATTCGATTTGAAACGAATCCGACAATTGCGAATAATCAATATGTTTTCCACTCGTGTGAATATCAATGGCAACAACAGAGTTTTGAGATTTTCTAAAGCCGACTTGTGTACAATTACCAGAAGACTTATCATCTTCTTCAGTCGACTCATCGTTATTGCCGTGATTGCTTTGCGTAGATAGAGAATGCGAATCGGAACGGAATACTATATATGATTCGTCGTTGTCAGCATGATCACCATGCACGAACTTATTGTCTTTGTCATTGAAATATTCTTCATGATCCGAACTGCAGGCAGTACTTGTCGCACTTTCCATCCAATGTTGTAATTGTGTCTTTTTATCAATTTTCTGACAACCGTTAAGATGCATAAAATTGGCGGAATACGTTTCAGTTGTGGGCGTTTCAATTTGTATCGACGTAGAAAACTCATTAGCCAACCATTTGCTATCCTCCTCTTCCTGCCAACCGGGTGGTGGTTTTTCAACCCACGACTAATAAAATAAAATTTAAAAGAACCATTTTTTTGAAAAAAATTATTTCCTCAACTTACCTGAAAATATCGCACAATGTTTTGATGTTCACAATTGGCTAAAGTTTTTACTTCGCGCATAACACGGACTCGTGACTCTTCTTTATTTGGTAAAGTGATACGTTTAATGGCATATCGACAATCATCCAATTTATTTTTGGCTTCAAATACTACTCCAAAACCTCCGCGACCCAAGCATCTCATCATGTCAAAATCGCTTTGAAAACGCGAACAGAAATTTTCTCCAGAATTTGAAGTGGACTCGGACACACTCCGGTTATTGTTGCTGTTACTTTTCGAATTGGCACTATTAGATGTTGTGGGACCGAGGAGAGCAACCGTAGAAGATTCGGTTGCCTCAATGGCCGTTGGTACGGGTATATGACGTTCAATTACTACAATTTCTCGTTCACCTCGACTACGCTGACCTACCAGAAAGTTTAACAACACAGCCGAAGTAAAGATCATAACTATAATTTCTTTCCACCAAAATCGCAACGTTTCCACATCGTGAAAATCAAAATTATAGTCATGGACTTTGGAAACTTCATTTCCTGTAAGATTATCGTGCTTGGCATCTTCCAATGCAAGCAAATCTTCCTTGTTAGTATTGTTCGCATTATCAATGGTCCCTTGGCATATATCATTACTAGTATACAAATAGAAACCATTGCCATTTACATATTCGGACGCATTAAGTACTGACTGAGCAGAAAGAGCAAAACTGTCATCGTCATATGGTACTAGTTCATTGGCCTCCCTATTACGCTCGCCATCAACGATACGTTTATCATCCAACTCCTCAAAGATAATCAATGTGTTACCACTTGCGGGTACAGGACGCCAAGGTATTTTTGGCATATGGGATTCAGCCGTTAGGTGTGCATACAAACTGGATTGATCCATTATTTCTTTACGCAAATTGACAGATTCCTGAATATACAGCTGTTTTTCATACATGCCTAAATATATGGAAGGATTGGTGGTAGGCAGTGGCATGTCATGAATTTCCTCTTCACGATCCCATAACCATCGAGCCGAACCGAACATATCCACGGCCTCTAAATGATCGTCTAAGCCGAGCTTCCAAGCACTAACAATTGGATGATTAAACTATTTAAAAAATGATTTAATAATTTCCTATAGAAACTAAAGTGCAAAACGAACCTTATGCTTCCATAACATGGAACTCGGATTGGATTTGCTGAAAGCGCAAATAATGCCCTCGGGTACGATAACTTTAATATCTAAATCAATAATTGCCCTTTCTAAGTCAGTATATTCCCGTTCATGGCAACCAGGTGAACGTATCAAATCCAAATCATGCTGACCCACACTAAAATTCCAACGTTCTAAACCACTACGCGTTTCAATCGCACGTACTGTTTGCGTTAAACGACGCACTACAATTACATCGTCTAAGAGCGGATCATGTTCCATTAAATAATCTTCGTTTGATTCATTTTCATTAAAATCTTCTTCTTTTTTGTTCACATATTGTGGTCGCGTTGAGTTATTCAATTCGGCTTCCGTCGAATTAATGCAACCGTTCATCGAACATTCGTACAATAATTTTCCAGTACGAGCTGAAACACCATAAGTACGAGTTTCTTTACCGCCAGATATTACCAAATCGTCTGAGAATTTAGCCGACGACGACAACAAATTGTCGGTTGTGATAGGTATCGGATCAATTGATTCACCATCAAATTTATAAATACCGCCACTTAACGACGGTATCATACGAACAAATCGACCATTGTTGGTTAACTCTAAACGATGTATGCTCGACGATATCAATGGTCCCGGTTCGGTAGTTATGCTCCAACGTAATTTACCACCCTTTATAATGTCCAAAGCCGACAAACGTCCGTCCAGAGTGGTAACGTAAAGTAATCTAAAAATATAATAGATTTTTATTAATTGAAACTATGAGCCGTTATGTCTTAAAGTGCTTCATGTTTGGTATAGAAGGTTATATTCTGGTTTTTTGGCCGTCCAATGGATCAAAATTTCAAACTGATCCAACGAAAAATATGTTTTTGTAATTGTGGGCATATAGACGATCGAGTTCATTTTTGTACTGCACATTCAGTGAAGAGGATTTGCAATAAACACGAGATCAACAGCTGCTACGGACTGAAAGGTGTAACTATTGTTGACGGGACAACGAACGAATCGCGTTCATTTTCAAATTTGATCCAAGTATGTGAAGCATATAAGTACAAAGTTCCAGCTCGTTTTTTTGTTTTTTATTCCCTACACCACTTGTGGTAAAGGGTATATTAAGTTAGTGCGGACGTATGTAACACGCAGAAGCGCTTAAGATAGACCCACCTTTTATTGTACCAATTGATTCAGAGAAAATAAGGTGTAGAGTATTCAATGGTCTAATATCCTTACTTGATCCTTACTCTAATATCCTTACTTGATTAGTTTTCCGATTGTTGCCAACAGAAAGAAGGACACATTTAGAATATTACACTGACTTGGATTGTCTGTATTTGTATGTACCGAAATCGGTTAATGATTACAAAGGGAAACGACAAACCTAGCACACCTCCATTCGCCGGGGGCACATGAACCAGAGTCACAAACATATATCATATGTTTTTTTTTCGTCTTCTTTTTAAGTCAAACAATAATATTTTAAATTCTAGTTGTATTGGGGAGCCGCACTTTAAAAGATGTTGAAAGGCTGCATTTGATAATGTCTTTAATGTATATCCATACCACTTGCTCCACATAGATATATGAGAATGCACAAATAAATGCGCATCTATGTATATGAGTACTATTCG
This sequence comes from Glossina pallidipes, assembly GCA_000688715.1. Taxonomy (NCBI): domain Eukaryota; kingdom Metazoa; phylum Arthropoda; class Insecta; order Diptera; family Glossinidae; genus Glossina; species Glossina pallidipes. Next base: position 51,740 of record KK500316.1, read on the forward strand.
CACACACAAGATTGTTTTCTCTACAAAGTTTTTAGCTTTTTCGTATACAATTGCAGTGATGTGTACTTTTGCAGTTGGTTAAGCTTTATAGATACATTAATATCCCATGATCAAGTCAGTGTTAGTGTTGGGAAGCAAGCAACTACAATTTAAAGGAGTTCTTTTCATCAATTTGGCGGGAATCATTCACTTATATAATATACGAAAAGTATGATGCAACATGTAAACGTGCAGCATAAAATATCTCGCATTAAACAAATCGTTGATACATTTCTCAATAATTAATTTCATTGATTGCATGCATTTACTCTCCTATCGCTAAACAAAATACTAACGAGTGTTATGACGAAAAAAAAAAAAAAAGGAAAAGAAAAACGTGATAATAGAGCCCGTAAAAAATATGAGGAGAGATTGGTATTTTTGTTATTATAAGTTATGACTCATGACCAAATGCTTTTAACGCCGTTAAGAAAAAAAAAAAAAAAAAAGATAATTATGTAGGTTTCTTAAAGATATATTTTGAACTACACTTTGATAGTGATTTCGTAATAAAGTCTCCTAATTATAAAAAAAGTGCAATTTTTTCGATTGAATTTTATCAACTATTAGGCTGGTACTTTTTCTGCTTACGAATTATTCAATCTTTTTTTTTTTTTTTTTAAATAACCCTTTAAATATTTACTTAAAACATTGTAATACATATGAAGTCGAAAAATTTTATGCATATGTTTTACGTGTGTTTATCAAACGTGATAAACAACAAACGCACACAATATGAAATAAAAATGTATGCCAACAATATAATACTTAAGCTAAAACCTTGAAAAATACATTAAGTAACTAAAACAAAAAGTCCAGAACATTCGATCAATGGTAGGATTATAAAAGAAACAAAAAGAAATAACAATAATTTTGCCTTAAGCGTCTTTACTTACCTTTGGCCAATAGTGCGTTCGTGCTTTTCATCGTTACAATACGGTATAGCAGGACGCTGTTGCTTTTCCACTAAAGCCTGAGCGTTAGCTTCGGCCAAAACATTTCCAACTGCTAATGGCATCACTGGCGGATCAACTGTAGAAGCCGAGGCAGCGATAGCTACTATTGAAGTAAGCACACTGAGTTGAAAAAGCGTTTTCCTATAATTGCTTATGACTTTCAAATCATTTTGAATGCCCATAGTTCTTCAAGAAAAGAATTGTTTGATAATTACCACAAACGTGCGGTTCACGAAAATGAAAAATGTCCGCCGACGTAGCCAAAAATAGAAAAAAAAAAAAATAAACCACAATTTTAAGCTACACCACAGCAAGATGTAGGAACCATGAGACACAAATTTGGAATGCTTTATTAAATGCGTTGTTTTTATACTTTGGAGCATCCATCAATAAACGTAACCGTAAAGCTGATGCAGCTCTTGCGGGCATCACTTTGATTAAAAACGGAGGCGTTCTTTTTTCACTTTATTTAACAAAATTAAACGCGTCGGGTTGTTATTAAGAAATCTAAAATTTCTTGATTTTTAAAAAATATATCTGTCCAATTAATTAAAAATAAACTAGTTGAGGTCGCAAGATTTGCGTTAAAAGCTACATATAACTGAAACGTCAAACGACAAGGGTTGCCAACGTTCTTGCACTACGTATTACACCAGACAACACGGTTACCGTATAGTTTTTAATTAAGCATTTGCTGCTGCATTTGGCAGTATTTATATAAACGGCTTCTTTCAAAGGCTTAATGTAGTCGCATATTCTTTAAGGTTGCTTTAGAAAGTAAGCAATGCGTTGAAAAATTATATCAATGAAAAGGTAAGTAAGGTGCGAGAAGTTCGAGAGCGAGAGAGAAGAATTCAATTTTATATACATTTCATATAAATTTTTAAGGATCTTTCTTTTATATATACAACACAAAAAAGTCATATATAATAACAAGTTCATTTGTTTTACAAAAAAACAAGTCGTTAACGAATATAAAAAAAAAAAAAGAATTTCATAATGGAAGTTAAAGAACAAAATTAAAATCATATATTCGTTTTATATACAAGTGGACAGAACTCGCTTAATACAGATAATACACTGCATGTTCATATTACTTTATTTACTAACACAATAAAAGTTCATGCTTTTCCAATTCTGAAATGCAAATAAAAAAAGGTAGGAAGCATGACAACGTGTACACTGCCTGATGGAACCAAATATTTTAACTCTGCACTTTTAATTCTAAGGTGTATCTTTTCAGTAATTTCGCGCATTTTTACGCATTATTAATAACCTAAGATATTGTTTGTGCTTCTCCGCCTCATAACTTGTCTAATCTTATGTAATCGAAAAGTCATAACTTATTTTATTCAACACGGGGTAGTCGTCTCTTGCGATTTGATGAATTGTAGAACAAGAAGAAGTAGAATCCAAAAAGAGAGAGAGAAATATTAAATAACATACATTAACCAATATGATATTTTTCGTGCTGGCAATGCTGTTTATCTCAACAAGCTCACTTTTGCCTTTCTCAAAAAATTTTCCCATTAACTTAATATTAATTAAATCACATTTTTATTTATCAATTATGCTTTGCTTTTTGATTACTCGAGAGTGAGCAATAGATAATTAACTCGTGAATTTTCTAATAAAACGGGGCGTTTATCACTAGTCTTTCCAAATATTACCACTGATCCATCATTCATCAATCGCTATGGATTAACTTCTAACAAAAGCTCATCATTCTACTGCACACATTGGTATTGTCGTCAACAGACTTGATCCACCCTTCTTAAAGGAACAAAAAAGAATATAACTTATCAATTCACTAAAATCGAATTATTGCAATCCCAGAGAAAAACTACTGCCCTTTTACATAAAGAAAAAAAATTAAATTAAATTAAATAAAATATACAATATTTATATTATTTATATATATTTATATTATATATTTATTTAAATAATTGTCGGAAAATAGATTAAAATTGGATCATGGATTTTAAACGACAGAACACAATTGTTCATTGCAGAAGAAGAAGATAACTGGAAATAAAGTATTGCAGAAATACGTAGTTTAAAAGTGAAAACTTCATCTAATCCAATGTTAAATGTTAAGTGTAATCGCAGCGATAGGAAAGCAAATTTTGATCGGATGGTTTTGGGATGGGCTCAACTTTGAAACTAGGCAGATTTAGGAAAAAGAGAAGCTGACACAGAAAATAGTCAAGCGATTAAAGCATTTGTTAGAAGGTCGCCTTGAAGATGTAAACTCAACCGTCATGGCAGCCTATTGGACAACGCTTTCCTATTATGAGCTTAATTAGCTCATAAAAAAGCATTATTGCCTGATATGCCAAATGGAATTTACAAGGGAATAGTATATCGACTATTTCTAAAAGTAAAAAATTTCTTTTAATAAATGCTCAACATTTCCCCTCAAAATGTATCTTTCTACGTTGAAATTAAGTGTGCATCATCTGCAATATGTATAAATGCAAACTAGAGTACCACAAGGATGTTCACTAAATCCAATACTTTACACAATTATCCACGTCCCCAATGCGGGTGTGGTAAAGAATGTAGCAATTATAATATTTCACCTCAAAGGGCATATTGATATTTGCACTGATTACGAATACACCTCAACAAGATCTGGTTTAGATCCCGCTCGCAGATTTTTAAAGCAAATATGTTTTTAATAACACAAGTTATTTAAAAATTATTTGAAAAATCAGGAGCAACGTTTCCATTATTGAAAATTTAAGCCAAAGAATGAATATATCCTTTACAATCCACACATAATCTGTTTAAAGTGCGGACATTTTATTTTTTCACCACTTACGTATATTCATTTTTAAAAAAAATTGAAAAATGCTAAGCTTTATATAAATTGTAGTGTGACTGCATATCATTGCAGATGTGTGTCCACTTGGTGTCAGAAAACCAAAAACGTAAACAACAAGTAATACAAAAGGAAAAAAAATATAATAAAATAAAAATGCAACAAAATCTGTTGCACACTTCAAAATGCGTCAAGTTGCATTTCTCGTTACCATAATCTTGACAGTTTCAAATGCTTAAATATTGAGTTTTGATCGCAGTAATTAGCTAGGGACTCCTCTTCCCGAGAATCATTGGCAATCGTTGCCGGTCTGAAGCCGAGAAGATAGGAAAACACTAAAGACGAATTTTATGCAAATCTCCATAAGGGAGACTTCGGAGCACATTCGTATTCTGCATCACCACATCAGTTCATATTACAAAACAAAATAAAGAAATGTTTTTTATATCGCTAAGTAGTTATAGATTCCAAATAAAAATTTGATAAAAGCAATTTGCGATTCTCATAAGCAACTTTTACAAAGAAAGAGAATTCCATGTAGGTGATCCGTTCTACGCTTTAAATACGAATCAATAACAAGGCGCAGGTGTAACTTGATCAAAAACATTTCTTTGGAATAAGTGAACATCAATAAAAGTATTAATACAAATATACGCATAATAATTCGTATTAAAAAATAAAATATTACATAAAACATTGGTTATCATATTAAGAATTCATTGGTTTTAATATATTTTGTAAGTCCTGTGCACTTGGACGTAGTTTTGGATTTTCTGCCAACATCTTTTTCAGCAGCTCGTGCACTTTAGGATGCTTACGTTCAAAGGCATTAGGAAATACGCCTTTACGTAGTAAATTAATCACATTATCAGCTCTAATATCTTCATATAATTCGAGAAGTATTAACCCTAATGCATATATGTCCACTTTGAAAGTATAATCCCGTTGTCCACGCAATTGCTCCGGTGACATATAATGCTCTGTGCCCTTAACCCCAGAATGAAGAGCTTTGTTGTTGGTGGACAAACCGAAATCTCCAATTTTTATATGAATATCTGCTTCGTTTACAAATATGTTCTCGGGCTTTAGATCACGATGTATTATCCCATTAGAATGAATATAATAAACAGCATCCACTAATTGGTGGAAAATCTTTGATATATGTTTAGTATTTAGTTCCATCCTATTTTTCTCTAACCAAGAAGCTAAATTCGTGTTACAAAGCTCCATCAAAATGCTCAAATGTTCTTCACTTCTTTCACTCTATGAAAGTAAAAATGAATTAAAATAATTTTTCGAAAAATTTGCTGATTTTTTTATAAACTTACACGAACATATTTTACGATATTCTGATGATCTTTTAATTGCGCTAAATTGTATGCTTCTCGCATACATTTTTGCGCTTCTTCCTTATCTTTGGGTAAAGTAATGCATTTAAGCGCATATCGTTTTTTATCTTCCGTATCTTCAACTTCATAAACGTAGCCAAATGTGCCATTTCCTATTCGTTTAATCGGTTTTAATCTTGGTTGTGTTTGTGAAGTGGCGTTGGTTAATGGTCTATGGACTTCGTTTCGGCTTTCCATGAGAAATATTGCCGCCGCTGCTGCTATTAATGCGCCACAAAGAACAACCATGCATGTTGTTTCTGCCGTGTTAGAATTATTCGATCCGCCATTTGTAACCGGAGGAGCAAAGTCGTGTACGTTACTCAAGTGTTCAGTACGTATATCGAAAACAATGTTGGATTGCCAACGATTAAGAATACGTTTATCAGCCTAGAAAAATCATAAATAATTTTATATGGAAATGTACCAAAAAACTAAACTGTACCTCACGTTTCCAAAATATGGACCAACATTTAGATTTGTTAAAAGCATTAACGATGTCTTCTCTAATGTTGAAATCACAGTTGACAGCTTTTAAATCGGTCAATTCACATCCATGACGATCGGATGGACTAACACTAAATCGAATTATATCGTTGCAATTAAAATCATGAGTAAAGTAATATAAATTGTAAGGATTAACTGTAAATAATTTGCATTTTAATCGTCTGGTTAAAGGAGAAACTGAAAGCTGAACAAACTTAAACGATAATAATTCCATAAAAAATATACGTAACGAAGAATGACTTTGATTTCTTAAATAACAAGAAAAGTTTCAAAATAATCGCAAGACACGAGAGTGATCGCGTAGCAAATAAATTATTTCTGAAAGTCGTAAAGAAACTTTACCTTCTTAAAGAAGGCTTCGTTGATTACTTAATTTTTACATCGCTGAAAAAAACAATACTTATTTTTAACGGTCTCTCTTGGATTCGTATGAATAGAGAAACGATTTCCAATTCCAAAAAGTAGGATTAGGAACTGAACTGTTGACGCAATAATTTGTTTTACATGGCGCACGAATTATGAAAATAAAATTTAATTGTGTATATTTAAATGCAGATGAACGCAAAATTTTGACAAATGCCACGTTGCACCTTGCAAGCATAACTTTGCACGTTTCAAGCATAATTTGATTTTAAAGTGCTTTACATTTTTATTAAAAACAAAAAATAAAATTAAACTCTCTGCTATCCGCCTCTGTGAGGTAATAATTTTTTTTTTCGTTTTCTTATTAGTATTTTCCTTGACAAAAGCCATTTTTCAAAGTTTCCCGATTTCTAAGTTTTGCACTTCAAACGCTAACCGTGTGATGGTCCTTTAGCAAAGCACATAAGCTATGTATTCAACTGCGTCATGACGCAATTTTTGTGTCTGCGATTAATTCAGTTCTTTTTTCACGTTTAAAAATGACGGTGTTAACAAGCGAGGATATACACATTGCTCAAGGAGATGGCTTTGCTCGTTAGAACGAATAAAACTGATTCTTTTTATATTTATTTCACTGTTTTATATATATGTACGAATTAATATTTTATGTATCTCTTATTAGCTTTTTTTACGAATCTTTTTAACATTTAACAGCAATAAAACACTTTGATTACCAGTTTTTGTGGTTTACTTAGCCTAAATAAATTCCTTCCCGCAATCGCATGGAATTATTATTTCAGTTTTACTTCCTGGCTAATAAGTTTTATAAGAAAAAATCTTTTTTCAAATTCTTTAGGGTTCGCCGCTTAACACTTTTTATTTTTCACTTATTATCACGCACACCACGCTTTTACTAAATTGTACATGTGTGAGTGCATTTTGTTCTAGTGTATTTTTTTTTCTACAAAAACAACAATTTTTCTTTGCCGCCAAAATTTTGTGTCCACAATGCTTAAAGCAAATGTATGTACATGCAAATACGAAATAAATTCTCATATAAAAAAACCAATAAATGATGAAAACTCACCCCAGAAACCTCAAAGCCCAGAACATTCCAAAAATTGTATTATTACAAAAAAAAATAAGCAAGAATATTTTTGTTTTCACATTATTTTTACTTACCCCTGAGCCATGACAAAAGCAAACATAAGCTGAGATAATATGAGCTCCATTATCCTCGTGAGAAAAAAGAAATGATAAAAAGTAGATGACTAAGATTTACACGGAAGAAAATTCGACTTGGAAAAAAAAAACAAATTCTAACTAGCCGATAAAAGCAAATGTATGCGTCTAAGCAGAAGTGCTGATATCAAGTGATATTGGAAGAACATCAAATGCACTTAAATGCATTTGCCTACGAAATGCAACGGTATTGAAATAGAACCAAATATATATTGTTGCTACTACTATCACGCTGGTGCAAGTGTTATAAAGCGATGGGTTTTATAAAACTAATATTAGTGCAATAGGTATAATTTGATAAATTTACTTAAAAACAAATATTTAATAGAAAATAAAAATAGAAATAAAGAAAAAAATAGAAAGGAAGAGCTAGAAATAAGGCGAAAGAAAATTCATTATTCACAATCCTTAACCTTCGAAACGTGCCGTCCTTGCAATAATTATGTAAAATAGAGATAAAATTTTGTAATTTAATAAATCGTTAAAGAACATCTTAGGAAAGCGTTTAACGTAACCGTTAATTCCTATATTTCTTTTTAAGCCATACACACAGCGGATAACACTATTTATGATTTCATTGCGAGTTTGTGTCATGCTACAAAAATGTATGAAAAAATTGCAATTACTTTTATGCATTACTTTTTTACTTTTATTCATTTTGTTTTACAAGTTTAATAAGGATGACGTTTTTGTAAAGAATTATATGCAATTTTTTACATTTCTTTTACTGAGCTTCTTTTTTTTTAAACATTATCTAATATATAAATATGAATTAATACAAATAGTTAGTTTCATTAAAAATTATTATGACTGCATTTGAAAGTTGGCATTTTTGAAATAAAACACGAGAATGTTCTATTTCCAATTGTTTCCTCCCTTAGAATCTTTATAGTTGTCAAAAGAAAAATATTAAAAAAAGTGCATATTTTTACTTACAGCTATCAAAAAAAATATGAATTTAAATAATTTAAAACTGCATCAAAAATTGGTGCCGGAAAATTATTTAAAATTAGCTTTAGAGGCCCAAAGATGTAAAGAAATACAAATGAAGGAGCTGCTGGAAAAGGTAATTTTAAATGTTTAGCGAAAGATTGTAAATTATCTTATAAATTTTCATTTGTTGAGGTTTAGCGTAAATTGCCTGATGTGGGTTGGACGGAGGAACTAATAGAATATCTTATTCAACAATTGGCTGCGCTCGATAACAATAATTTTGAGCATAAAATTGGTTTAGGTGAAAGGGAGGCTCGCATGGCAAGCAGTAAGGAAATTTCAATCAAGTATTTAAGAAAAAAATTGATTATTTTCTTTCAAGAATTAGTAATTCGCAGAAATTATGGATTTGGACATGGCATTGGACGTTCAGGTGACTTATTAGAAGCTCAACCGAAAGCAGTAGGTTCAACTATCGTGGCACAATTAACCAACGCTCTCGTGCTAGATGTAATGCGCCTGCAAGGTATTAAGTCGGTTAAATGTTGTTTTATAGTACCAATGGCTACCGGTATGACTTTAACATTATGTTTATTAAGCTTAAAAAAGCGAAGGCCTTCGGCTAAGTACGTCCTATGGTCCAGGATTGATCAAAAATCATGCTTTAAAAGCATAACCACTGCCGGCTTAACACCTATTATAATAGACACGGTTAAAAGAAATGGACAAGATGGTTTATTCACTGATCTTGGAAAATTTGAAGAGAATCTGTCATCCACAGATCGTGAAGAAATATTATGCATAATGTCAACAACAAGTTGCTTCGGCCCTCGTAACTGTGATGATATCATAAACTTAGCCGGCTTAGCTGCCAAATTTGACGTACCGCATGTAGTGAATAACGCTTATGGTCTTCAGAGTACCTATTTGACCCATCAGCTTGAACAGGCAAATAACGCGGGACGGGTGGATCTTTTTGTGCAAAGTACAGATAAAAATTTTATGGTACCTGTAGGAGGAGCAATTGTTGCAGGATTTGAAGAATCGCCAGTCCACGCTGTAGCCAAAGCCTATGCAGGTATTATATGGTTATAGATTGAAATTACATTAATACAATTTATTTTCAACGTAGGTCGGGCTTCCTCTTCTCAATCACTGGACGTCCTTATAACACTATTGTGCTTGGGTAAAACTGGCTATCAAGATTTAGTTAACCAGCGTAAATTAAATTTCGTATATTTGCAAAAGCAACTGGAAGAATTTGCTGAGAAACATCATTGCCTTGTAATAAAAGCCAAAGGTAACCCAATTTCATTGGCTTTAGAATTAAAGACGTTGCCTGCTGATGTGGCTACAAAATTGGGCTCTATGCTTTTCACACGCGGGGTTTCCGGAACTCGAATAGTAACAAAAGCGTGCAATAAAACTATAGATGGATTTGAATTCGCCGGTTAGTAAAGTTAGCACAAGAAGTCTGTCTGCATGTTCTTTTAATATTCTATTATTCGTAGATTGGGGATCACATGAAAGTAACCTTGATTGTGCTTATTTGACTGCTGCTGTTTCCATTGGTTTGAAACTACCAGAAATTGATGCATTTATTCACAAGCTACAACAATGTTGGCAAGATATAGAGAAAAAAACAAATAAAGATACCTGGCAATAATTTTATTACCGTTGATGATTCTACATTTGCTGACTCCTTAGAACATGTTATTTACAATTTGCCGTCGTGGCCATTTGCCGTTGTTTGTTATAAACGATCGCTGATCGAAACCACGCCTTCTTGCTACGAACACTTCTTTTTTCATAGGTTATTGCTAAGGAGGAAATACAAACCAGTCGTGGTCGCAACTGGTTACATAAAGTATGTTGATATAGTAGTAGTCGAGAGCATGAACCCAGCATGTCACATGTTGAAAAAGGGTAGTCTGGTATTGGCTAGCCGGGATTGTATGGCTGCTCCGAAGGCAAGAGTGACTATGTGGCGTAACGTAAGACGAAAGGCTTTAGGCCCCAAGCTTATAGGGTTTATCTAACTCGGTGGAGGGCGCAGGTTACGCAAAATTAATCCTTGTGTCATCGTGCACCATGGGTAAAATCTTCGTGGTAGTGTACCCACGTTAAATCTTGAGAGCAATCTGTCCGTATAGCTATCCTATTAAACTTATGAGGCCATATTGTTTGATCTGCTCGTGAAACTTCGTCCGTTGTGGTTAGAAGCAATGGTAGCACCGACATCACAAGAGAGGTGGTAGAGTAGGTTGTGTAGCGCTGTTGTACGCGCACCGTCCATGGCCAAAAGGGAGAAAATCGTGGCAGTTCGCTGGCTTAGGTAGCAATTCAAGCGTGCGAGATGCAAGCGAATGCAGCAAATTTATTGCAGCTTAGGACGGAATTCGGGCAATGCCTTAACGAATATAAGCGAATGCTTGTCAAGATAAAGGAGAATGAATGGAGAGTTTTTGTCCTTAACAATCGAGATGACCCTTAGGGTCAGGTACAAAGCGTTGTTAGAGGCAAAAAGCCGCTAGAAATCAGTGGCATTTGTACAGGTAACACTGTACAAACTACTTGGAGCGAGTATCTGCAAGTCGTGATGGATTCGTGCTTCCCTGAATAGGTCGATATTGACCCTCCTAACATCAGCACGGAATCTTGTCCTCCTCTCTTGGAAGAGGCCGAATTGGGATATGCTATGTCTAAAGTTAGGTCCAAAAGATCGCTGGGTATAGATGGAATAACTGGAGAGATTGTGGGGAATATATCCGCACGAGATAGTCTATACCTCTCGGAAGGATATTTTCTATGTCAGTGGAAAGTGGCCAAAGTTGCAGTTCTGTCAAAGTCGCCTGATAAGGTGAGGAGCGTGGCATCAGCCTTCTCTCAGTCCTCGGAAAAGTGTTAGAGAGAGAGAGAGAGACAGAGAGATGGTAGAAAGGCTTGTGGAGAATCCTGTTTTGAGTCTGTCTGATAGGCAATTTGGGTTCCGTAAGCGACCCTGCACCGATAATTCTTGGGCACAAATGCAGGCATGTGTGAGTGCGTGAGATGTGTAATGTATGCTGGGCATATTCGCGGACTTTCGATTATCTTAGATGGGACCGCTTTGAATATCCAAGGAAATGGTTACTGTGCAAGTCCTGTTCCGAAGATGACTGCTACATCGTTTTGGAACTTTAAGAGTGTATGGTTTTGTTGAGTGATGCAATTTCAATCCGATTTGGAATGAGGACATGGTATCAATTACGAACTCCTTTTCGAGTTTTTCTTTCAACAAATGTTCGATTACTTTCCCAATGTTTGATAATAAGACAATAAGAATTCTTCTAAAGTAATGCTGTTTGGCTTCTTTTTAACTTGAATAATCTTAGTACGCTTCCAGAGATATTGGAAGTATACATTGTTAATGCAATTGTAATGCATATGATGGTCACGAATTTTATTGTTGCATCCGGGAATTTTTGCATTATAAAATTCGAAGTCCCTTCAATTACATTTGACTTTTTGTTGTTTACGTTGTTGGTAAATTTTCTCACTAACAAAAAATATTTATTCGGGTTATTTAAGGCGTTAAAGAAATCATTAAATGTATAGATATTATAATGATCAGGAGTCGACATACGAAGATAAACGATTGGAGAAGCTTTCTCTTTCTGAAAATTCTGGATATTTCTGAACTAGAGGACATGGTGGAACGGTTGTGATGGATTTTTTGCCGGAATGGAAACTTTTTCTTCCACACCACTTGATAAATTTGTTTAAATACTTTCGGGCGAGGTTTAGTGTTTTCATGCTTATTAAATTTTTTGGCCTCTCTTTTGCTTACTACATACTTAATTATATACTTGAAAATATGTGGTGTTTTGAAAAGTACAGTTTACTCACGACTTTGTCTATTTCTGGTACAGCGACAGATGCTCTTTACTTCCTTTTGCCATTGATATTTAATGTTAAAAAATTTTTTGGTCTTGACGGATAGTGGGAATTTCTGATGTTTAATTTCGATCCTATTTGAGGGGCTGTCATGAATCGACCTGAAGATGATGTTGAACGCATTAATAAAATCATTGTTTACAAGGTTTTTGTTTGCACGGGGTGTTAAACGTAAGCAGGCTGATTCCATGTGGTTATGAAAATTGTCCCACTTGGTGTTTTCATGTGATGTAGGTATGAGCGGGCTCCTAATGGATGGCTCAATGCCCAGAAAGAGTTTCAGCAGAAAATGATCTGAAAACGTGGGAAGACTAGAGATATTGTTATTCGACAGATGTTTCTCCACTGAGTGAGAGTTTGGAAGGAAACGATTCGAAAATGAGGCGCCGTTTGGACATGAAGGTGTGGCTTTAGCAATTGGAGTGACTTCTAGACGCTTATCCATGAATCAATTATGTAGGACTTTTCGATTTGGATTATCAGCCATACTTAAGATAAATCCATCGGAATTTATAGTTAATTGGCGGATATTATTAAGGCTCTCGTGCAGCTCTGTTGAAAAAAAATTGCCAGGGACCATTAAGGAGCCGACTATATACCGTTATATACCTTTTGTGAGTGTTGTCACATTTGTAACCGATTTATACAACGATGCTGTTGAAACCAGCAATTCGTTTGTACTGAATTTTTTATCAGTATTGCTATTCCGATATGAAAGTAGTCGTAAATAAAACTATAGCCTGCTATATTGACTTTTTGATATTTCTTGAGATGGTAATGTCAATTTTATCATCATGCAGAGAGTTAGCCAGATCTATATGGTTAGAAGACTTGACCAGAGATCGAAAGGAATATGTGGGTCTATAGATCATATGTTTTCCGAACTGTATTTAACAATTCTTCTTTTGTCTCATATTTTGGCATGTTTTGCAATCTAAGAAGGAATATATATAAATAAAAGTTTTTGAAAATAGCTTCTCCTTTTTTTTTGATGTTTGGGAAACTGCGTGTCGGAAAAAAGCTCATTGGGAATACACCATTGTTTGCCTCGACCTTAGTAAAGATTTCATATATTTTATTAATTTTCAATATTTCGTTCAAATAAATGTCTTAGTTTTTGCGTGTTACACGACCGCTACATTTTTTGTTGTTTCTCATTTCTTTATATTTTTGCGTGTTAGACGTCTGACACCGAAGTTTCTTGAGAAACTTCTATATATTCTTTTTGAAAATGTGGATGCCACCTATGCCAAAATATGTCAAATCCAAATTTGCTAACGCCCAGATAGCGGAGCAGTGGCATACTTTGCCAAAAAAGTTTCCAATCGAAGTCAGGATACAAAAAATAAAAAACAAAGCAAAATGAATATAATATGAACTTTTATTTTATTTCCTTTTCTTGTAGTTTTTAAAGAATTTTTTGACATATCCTTATTCTGACATTAATAGTAGTATTTTTAAGAATCTTGTAGTTTTTTAGTTATCGCGATTTTGATCCGCTGCAATACATTTGTTTAACTGCTCCCTGAACTGTTCGGCTAATTTGACATTTTTGAAACGTACAGCCAACTTTTCCAATGCTCCTTCGGGACATTCAGCATAATTCATGGCTCCCCATAAAAAACTCTTAGGATTTTTGTTCATTTCACTGAAACTAAAGTCAGTGTTAACTACCTGATTGAGGATCAGTTTATAGATTTGTTCGCGACGCATTAGCATAC
>KK500317.1:4140-45826 GCA_000688715.1 Glossina pallidipes
GGAGATAAGGACAACTATTGAAAATCCCTTCTACTCAAAATGATATCCATATTCTTTGCACCTCAAAAATGAGGTTGAAAGCCAACCCAAAGTACTGTAAAGCCTTCAAAGTAACCATACAATTCACCCGTGCGTAGCACCCAAAAAGTCGACGTTTAAGGAGGAAAGAAATACGCAAAGGTTATCGACTATAGAAAACTAAATGCTGTTATGATCGCTGATCGATATCCAATTGCGGAAATTAACGAAGTTCTTTTACAATTAGGTAAAATTGTCATTATTTTTAGTAAGAACGAAAAAATTCACTTCGAAAACATAAGAAAAATATTTCGTACCTTTGAAGCAGCCGGTACAATTTGGTAGATGTGAGTTTTTAAGAACAGAAGTAGAATTTTTAGGGATCCTAAAACCTATAGAAGGGGCGCAGGCCAACATCCAAAAATATTAAGGTCAATCTTAGGCATGTCCTAATTTTACAGTCGTTTTGTAAAGAACTAGATTATTAACCAAGCCCCTAAAGGCTCTTTTGAGATGAGAAGAAGGACGAACATCAAATCAGCTTCCAGTAAAATACGAATAAAGCTGAATGATAAAGCATTAGAGGCATTCGACAAGATAAAAAAAAACCGTTAACGTCAGAAGACATTATGCTATGACACCCCCTTTTTAAAAGGGAATTCCAGCTAATGACAGATGCCTCCAACTATGCGGTTGGAGCCGTCCTAGAACAACATCGTAGACCAATAACATTTATTTCCCGAACCCTAAACAAAGCCGAAGAAAATTATTCCACAAATGTAAAAGAACGTTTAAAAGTTTGAAGAACTATCTTCATGGTGCGGTAAACGTGGAGATATTCACAGACCACCGGCCTCTTACACACGCTTTAACAAATAGAAACACCAACAATAAACTCAGACATTGGAAATCAATATTAGAAGAATGTAACCATGAACTGCCTTAAAACCCTGAAAAGAGCAATGCAGTGGCTGACGCGCTATCCAGATATTCATAAGGGATTGTGCAAATATGTTGTACAAACGCAGCACAACACAGACATCAAAGTTCGCCACGAAGACTAATTCAGCAAAAAATGCCCCAATAAATGAATTTAGGAATCAGCTCATTATAGAACGAAGCGAAACGCAGTCTCACAAATTCCAAATTGCATTCTCAACGTATTACCGGCACGTTATGTTAAACACAGAAATCCTCAAGAAATATATAAATCCATCATCCAGAAACTATATCAACTTGATCAGTACTAGGAAAGATGCGAGAGATATATAAATTACTGATACAGGACTCTCTATATCAAAAGCATGATAACAGAACCCACAGGAATGCCGAAGTGCACAACTGCTACGTAGATGTTTTTTGTCACAAATGACAGCAGGGGTAAAAAGCATAACGAAAATGCGCCAAATTTGTAAGGAGAACAAATACGACCGTCATTCCAATAATATGGGCGTACAAGAAACAGCGATTCCACAGGACCCAAGTCAAATAGTGTACATCGACAGTAACGCCATAGAGGGGAAGTGTATTTTAACAGCGATAGACAAGTTAGCCAAATATGCGCAGGTAAAAATATTCAACTCAAGAGCTGCTGAAGACAACCACCAAGAGAAATACCTATGGACTTCGGTATGCCCGAAACGGTTGTTATGAGATAATAAGGCGTCCAAAGCCGGAAAGAATACTAGAGATACCGAAGCTTTTGGACAAATCTTTCTATGAAGACAAAAGTACTCTTCTTTTAAGAATTGGAAGGAAATCCGTTGAATACTTTTTCGGTAAGGAGTTCTACAATAACCGATCGACGATCTAAAAACAAAAAGCAGTTCAATTATCACAATAACAAAAGGAGCGAACCGAAGACTTACAACATAGGCGACGAGACCTTTTCTAAACAAAATAAACGGTGGACTAAACTGTCCAAAAATTACAAACAAACGGTAGTAAAAGCACGTGCATACAACTGTACTAAGGGAAAATGAAAAAGTATTGCATAAGAAAGATATCTGCAATTAGGGAAGTAAACTTCATCTTTCTTTCCAGTATGATGTGTCGATGTGGACTTCACCAAAATATTATCCGGTACCATGAAATTAATAGATAGACGAGATTTACTCTACCATAAGGGCGAATGTCAATAGTTCCCACCCCATCTATCCTATTCTACTCCACGAAACCACGCAAATAATAATACACTTAACGCACCTCGAACCGAGATTTAAAAGATCTTTATATTTTATTGCGTCGACTTGGATATAGCTTAGTGGGAGTTTGCAACAAGCAGTGAATATAGCCATCCTCACCATAGTCACTATTGTTTATAAAAATCCCGAAAAGCCCAAATTCCTGAAGCTCCTGAAATTTTCTTTTCGATCACACATCAAATTGAGCACTTTGAAATTCGTCGTTTTTCCTTACTTAATCCATGAAATAACTTTCCACACTATAAATTGTAAGAATAAGCAATACAATAGCCGTAATAATAAACTCTTTGATTTTAGGGAATAATTTGAAATAAAAGTCAGTTGGAGTCAAGCACTCAAACAACAACCATTTTTTAAACATTTTAAATTTTGCTTAAATTAATTTATTTCTGTTGCTTACTGAACGGAAGTATTTGAGTTAAATAGAATATTAATATATATGAAATGTACATTTCAATGAATGCCAATTCAATTTTATTTGCTTATACATATAAATTTGACATATTTTATGCATATTTCCATATCACAAATGAGTTATTCTACAGGACGCCTATATGTTCTAAATAATTTGTGACGTCCATATAAGTAGGCTATTTCTAGCGTTGGTCTGATTTCACATTGTCCATTGCTAAATGCCCATGCACGCTTTGCTTTGCACACCTTTGCATTTCTATTGTAAACTTACATTGCTATGGTGAGAGAGAGAAATATAAAGAGGGAAAAACTCCAAAGTCTGTCTGCATACAATGACGATAGGTTTTGCTTCATGCAATCGTCATTGTCTCCTTGGCCATAGAAGAGATTCATCGCTTAAAGACTTTTTTAGTATTCTGACAGTGAATATATCTGGGACCTTAATATTAGAGTTTGTTGAGAAAGTTTACTGTTTACTGTTTGTAAAAAGAAATTGTTCACTGAAATATAAAAAAAAATTTCAAAAAAGTAAATTTTCCCTCCTTTTTTGTCCGATTGTTAAAACAATTTTTGCCTCATCGTCTTCTGGAATATTATTAAAAATCAATACATATTCGCTGAATTAAGTGATGGATGCACTAAAACAGCGAAATGAACTATTATTGAAATGTCAGAAATCGGAAATATAAGGACCGGAATACTAAGTTGCGAAACCAGGATAAACCAAATGCAAAATACAAAGAATCCAAATATACAGGGAGAGACAATAATGACATCCAAGCCGGAATGCAACTTGGCTAACGCTGAGAGCATAGGAGCAGTGAACGATCTTCGAACCAATAGTACAAAGCCCAAACAACATCTAATGACAACGCTCACAGGAGAAGTGCGGATTTGAATAAACGACGTCTTAAGCCTGACGGTTCACAGAAAGGACTTAAAGTTTATAGATTCATTTTCAGAACAGAGAAACTGATGGAAGTGGATCAGGTAAATCAGGTAAAAGAGATGAACTCTTTGCTGTCTAGTATTGCGCAACGCCAACAAATGGTACTGGGAACTTCTGGAAGACCATGAAGATGATTAAATGTTTGATTTCTCGTTAAAAAGGGGATTGCTAGAGCATTTCAGAATAGAAGATTCCGATTATAGTCTAATACGCGAAATTACGGAGAGGAAACAACAATCTTCAGAGACATTCGACAAGTATTATTCAGGTATACTCGAATTAATCTTCCATATGAAGAAACAAATGCCTGAATCTGAACTGATAAAAATTATGAAGTTTAATGTAAAATCAAGCGTTGCTAATCTAATCTTTGCCGTTTGTGTGTCCAAAATATCGGAATTTGACGATCGGAATGTAAGCAAGCCGACAAACTCGCTCGCGAAAGCCGTCTTAAGTGGAGGCAAGTTAGTGAAATAGAAAAATCCAATCGAGATATTAACAGCGAAGAACTTGAGATAGTCGAAGCGTATGAAACAAAAAAGCTTAGACAAAAGGATAATTACCGATGCAATGCCAACGTTCAAAACAAAACGGTGACGTGACATCGGAATTACCATGGGAGCTAATCGAAATCGGGCTAATGTCTACACTCCAGAAAGTGGCCCCTGCACCTTTTCATTCGTCCCTATGCTTTCTCTATGGATCGCCAAGTGACTTTTTCATTAATCACTCATCCGAAGCAGCCAAAGGGAACCGCAAAAGTATGTTTCACAACATACTATGTTTTACATGTGGCAAAAATGAGAGTTACGTCAAATTCGAATAGCTCAACTTTTGATTTCGATTATAGACATAAACGATGAAATCTGGCAGATTTTGCTCGAAACTAGTTTAAGCGCAAAAACCGCTTTCACTGTGCTCGGGAGACTGTAATATGAGTTTTTCTCACAGTCCCTTTTTATCTCTTTGTTGGTAAAACAAGAATGGAACTATGCACTGAAAAAGGGGTTTTGAACTATGCGAGGAGTGGAATAACAGAAAAAAGATGGCGAATGGGGTAAGCATGTGTCCCCGAATATATAAAATATGAAGCTAAAGAACTAGTTTCGGAAATCTTAACCTACTTACGATAAATAGAAGAAAAGGCAAATTGGACGTCATTGATCGGTGTAAATATAAGTAAACGAAAATTTATGCTTCATTTTCTTTATAATGCTTTTCGTTTCCTGGTTGCACGTGCATCACATTTCTGATTCGTCGATTTGTCCACAAAATTACTCTATTGCAATTTTGTCTACAAATACCATAAGTTTAACATTACCATTCCCGTTAATAAATATTATCTCCTTCTTGTATGAATACGATAACAATTGTTATTGTCGCGATTTTCGCAAGGCTGAGAAAGGCAGTGTTTTGATAATAGCAATAAGCGAAAAGTCAACAATTCCAAACTGTGTGCTCTCAAACTCATGGGTCTACACCCAAAAGTGAAGGACAATTGCATATAGATAAATCCAAGAATTGTTCATACGAAAATTAACACACACATTTATAATCAAAGATGCTAGTGATGACAAGTTAAGAGGCCGCATCTCAAAGGTTCGAAGTCATTAAAAGTATTACTATATAAGCTAGTAAGAGAAACGATCAGTTTCAGTGGGAAACCATTATATTCACCACAAGACTTGTATTGTGAATTTTTATGTAACACATTTGAAACAAAATAAACATTTATCTTTTTGTCCTTTCAATCCTCTGAAGTGTGAAGATGTTATCTGCAGAAAACTTGGGGTGTCACTTGAAGTGGAATCTATGAGGTAAGCGTACATGGCATAAATTAGCAAACAACACCGAAATTGTAATTGATAATAAAAAGGTACTTCCTTTGGAACTTTTAAAAGGTGCGGTTCTAAGCTCGCTATTTTGATTGTATCGCCACTTTTGCTTCCACTTCCGTGCGTGATTCTTATTAAGGCACTTAAAGTACATACAAGCATTTTTTTAATTTTGCATCATATCTTGTAAACTTTTTATTTAAAAAAATTATATATTTTAAAGTTATATATTTGTACTCATCTACCATGAGTATTTTTATTTTTTTGTGCATAGAAAGAAATGGATTAGGCCTGTATGCTTCACTTTAGATCCACAATCCAGTAACGTAATTTAAGTTTTTAATTTCAAAGTTTTAAGAATTATTGGTGATGTCGAATCAATTGATGATTTTTCTTAGATTTTTTGATTTTTCTGATTTCTAGGTTTGACTCAATTGAGTAACATGCTGTCTATCATAAGTAGTGAATTTTAATCTTTTCCTTATTGTGACGTTGAGCATTTTCCAAATTCAGAGTCGCTATTGTAATCAAACAAGTGCAACAAGTGCACATTAGCACCTAGACCAGCAAAGCTGGCACGTTTAATTCTTCCTTCCTCTGCTAGTAATAATGCTAATGCTTTCAATCCATCGTCCACCGCGAATTGGAACGTCTAATTCAGGTATTACGAAACGTTTGACAGCGCAAACATCCAAAGCACCTCCTACAAAATGCGCGAGTGCAGGTCCTGCCAGTTCTACGGTAATAGGTGCAAATTCTAGAAAGCCAATGTCCAGTGCTACCGCTACTTCTCTATCTACTAATGGTGCGGGAAAGCCCATTAATAAGCGTATTCCTCCATGCGATTTTAAGGCTCGCTATAATGATTTGTTAGAAAAGCATAAAATATTGAAAGAAAAATATGAACAAAAATGTGAACAAATGGGAAATTGGGAAAATGTACCAGAACGGCTGGAAGCAACACAGACGCATTTAGTCAGTACCACGCAAGAATTGAAGAACACTAACATCGATAAAGAATGTTTGCAACGCCAAATATATTCACAGCAACAGAAGATTGAATCGTTGGCCGATTCTTTAACAAAGACTACTGAGGATCTTCAAAAGCTTAAGCAGGCACATAACGTAATAAAAGAGGTTAACTCGTTGGATTCCTTTGACAAAAATTTTTTTACTTTCAGAAACTAAAACAAGAGCGTGGTGAGCTCAGCGTTGAAGTACTGGAGCTACGTGACCGTTCGGCAGACCTGGACGATAAGAACTTTAAATTAATGGAGGATATTACGACATGTAAAGAGCAACTCTTTCGTTCGAACATGGAACGCAAAGAATTGCACAATTCTGTAATGGATTTGCGTGGTAATATACGCGTATTTTGCAGAGTTCGCCCAGCACTTGATGTTGAACAGGATAAATCACTTTGTGGATGAAATTATGTCGAAGAAAGCACTGTGGAAATTATTAATAATGATCCATTAGTCCATTAGGCTAAAAACAACACATTTTTAGTTTTGATCAAGTATTTCATCCGTGCAGCAAACAAGAAGGCATTTTTGAATTAGTTTCACCTTTGATCCAATCAGCTTTGGATGGTTGAAACGTGTGTATTTTCGCCTACGGTCAAACTGGTAGCGGCAAAACTTTTACTATGGACGGTACAACTGGAAATCTTGGAGTAATACCGCGTACGGTTGATTTGTTATCTGATTCCATAAAAGCTTACCGAAATCTCGGTTGGCAATATGAAATCAAAGTCCAATTTTTAGAAATTTATAATGAGGTCTTATATGATGTATTGGACAATGAGCCAAAGGAAATGGAAATTCGCATGACGGAGAATAACACAAATGATATATATGTTTCGAACATTACCCAAGAAACGGTTTGCGGGTTGCTGCAAATGTAAATCAATGCAAAATAGCGAAAGCTAGCTACGTTCGCATACTTAACACCTCCAACGCTAACAACAGCAGCTTAATCTAGAAATACACACATTTTTTACGACATTAAACTAGAAAATGTTTCATTTTTTATCGTTTTATGAGTATATTTTCCGTCTCAACATTTTCGCAGTTATTTTAATTTTCCTTCATTTCTGTTGGCTCAAGTTTTATTTCTTAAATAAATGGTAAAGTAATACTTAGGTGATTCCTATCTTTCCAAAACAGGGCGACTTCACTTTCAACAAAAACAATACACATGGAGGAAATCATTTACAATCAATCTCTTGATGATAAATTTAACAAATGATCTCCGATTTTTCGACCTAACTATTTTAAGGAGGATATCAAAACCCCAAATATGTCACATTTTTTGCATAGCTTCGAAAATATGTGAAGGCATTTTCTTGATGATGCAACCACTACTTGCAAAAACATATGCATGCGCTTTCCCTTCAAGCAAGAGCAAAACTTTAAAAACTTTAAAGTAAATCCATCCCATCCACGTTTTGTTCATTTCTCATTCCTTTAGTACTATTTTTCTTCGATTTTTTTTGAAAAATAAAAAAAGTTCGAATTTTTTTATTTGATATTTTCGAATAAAACTTTTCTTGCGTATGCCATAAGTGACCCAAAAACATATCAATGCCATACAATGACCGTAAAAAGGTAAGTTCTTTAATCTACTTTTCTCCTCTTCTAGGCGATTAATTTGTATGTTTTACTCTGGATTTATGAACAAGTTTATGTTCAGTTTTATATTCAGTTTCTGTTGAGGCCACATGTTTTATATTTTTCGTTTGTTCTTTCCAGAGTAAAATTTTTTCTCAATATGACGAGAAAATTGAGAGCCATTGTGAAAAAACCGCAAACATTGAGAGCCATTGTGAAAAAACCGCAAACATTGAGAGCCATTGTGAAAAAACCGCAAACATTGAGAGCCATTGTGAAAAAAACCGCAAACATTGAGAGCCCATGTGAAAAAAACCGAGCAAATTGAGAACCTTTGCTTGAAATTGTACACAAAAACATATGTGCTAATTCAGACTCGCTCTATTAACTCTCAGATGACTATAAAACATTCAATGAAATTGTTAGGAAAAGCTTTCTTCAACTTCTTTTTCAACTATCGCTTCTGTGTCAAGACCAGACGTTTTACTGAGAACCTTAAGAAAAAAAGGGAAGAGAAAACATCGTCACGCAGACGTGAGAGACGCACTGCTAAAAATGCAGCACGCAAACGAGGTGAGGGTCGAATCAAAAAAAATGAGAAAAGCCTCAAAAAGTTGAATTATGGGAGTAACAAAAATCAAAAATAGGAATTATGGGAGTAACAAAAATCAAAAATAGGAATTATGTGAGTAACAAAAATCAAAAATAGGAATTATGTGAGTAACAAAAATCCAAACAAATAAAGCCAACGATTGGTCAAAGCATGGTAATATATCACGAAAAGATGTCGAAAGATATCTGCCATGGTGTTAGCAGCTTTATTTTTAACGAACCAGCAGGCACTTTTTGACCAAGCGTGCAATGATGTAGTAAACTGCTTTCGTGTCCCGGTAGTAATTCGTATGTGCATTCATTATATATATCTAAGAAAATTAATTTCGCTTTAATTTACGTCTCTTACTTTTTGCTTTTGATAGAGTAGTAGAAATATTTACTGTAATCTTGGAGTTTACTGTATGGAGTTACTTGGATTGATTACTGTAAGAAACGGTTTACTGGCAGCAATAATTGTTCACTAACTTTTATTGATTAAATTTCCTTAAAATTTTAAATTTTGTCATAAGACGCTTTTTTTTAAAAAATTTTTTTTTCTCTTTTATTCACTTCTTTATTATCCTATTGTCTATATTTTATTTTTTATTTTTTCATGGTCAGTCTGGTACTTGGTCCGTTGGTCTATTCGTTGTCCGTCGGTAATTGTCTACTGTCACCTATTGTCCCTCATGCGTGCTCCCTCCGCATATCCCGCCGCAGCAGTGGAACAAGTGAACTCAGTTACTCATATTAGTGTGTTTTCTTTCTTTATTATTTTTCTTTTTTATTTTGCGTATATATATATATATATATAAGTACATCTACTTATCTTACACTTCCCCATGAGTTGGCTGCTACCGGTGCCGCTGCTACCGCTGCTGCCCTTGTTGTTCAGCCTCCCCCGCGTCCTCTTGTCTAGGCCATATGGAATTCGTTGTTAACTCCAAATTTTCACACGTTTTATCATTGCATAATAAATAGGTTTGGTTCTGCTGATAATAGAAAAGGCTTTTCTCCTCCTCTGCACGCCTTAATATATTATCATTGTTCTTGTTCTTCTTTGCTTTTACTGAGCAATGAATTGTAGCTATCATACAGTTTGATGGTGGATACCAGACGAACGTCGCTATATGCACACACAGATCCACAATATGTTTTATGTCTCAATTTTCGTCTACAAAACCTATTTAACAAACCTTTTTTTTTTTTTTGGTTTTAAGCGTTTATTTTAGGTTTACTTCTAAATAGTTTGTTTACAAATTTCAATTGTCCTCTCAGAAAGTACTCAACAACTGTCCTTTTTTTTAATGATTTGTGACACAATTATGCGTTTATTTTAGTTTAATGGTTGCCCGTAATTATAAAGCTAATTTGTTATTTATACTTAAAATTACATATCAGTTTTTTTTACATTTGATCATGATTTACACTTTTATTTCAATATTGTTGGATGTCTAATTTTATAAGCAATTAGCACTTTTACTTGTGTAGAAAATTTATTCAAAAAGAGATTTCAGTCGCCAAGCCAAGCTTTTCTGACGACATCTTCCTGAGCAATTCCTTTTCTATTCCTTCCTCTCCTCTGGCTAACCACGGTTTTCTGTCAAACTACTTTCCATTCACTTTCATTTAACTTTTCTGTTTATACTGACTCTTCCTCTCTTCTTTATAATCATCCCCCGTGACACTACTCTTAAACTCACACACTCTCTCTTAAGATCGCTTTCCAGTGAGCGATCGACATAAGCATAAGAGAAAACATCCAAACAACTGACAGCAAACGGAGAAAAAGGAATTACCACCAAGAATTATTATTTTTTTTTCTTTCTTTATCGCGTAATTTTGCGGTACTCATTGTTTCTTTTCTTTTGCCTGACCAACAGCTAGCCGTTGTTTTGCAAAAGCCGCAAAATCACGCGATGTCCCATAACGGCATGCCATTATTGAGACATTTCTTGGCAAAACAGACTGACATCTGCCCTACCCTAAATTTGTTCGCGGACGTTACAATTTTCAATTTTAATTTTTCTTATAAGCTTTTCTATTGTTTAGAAGTATTATTATAAAGTGGAGAGCATAAGCGCTCTTCTTACTTTCTTTTTTCGTTTAAAAGATCGCTTTAAAGGATTAAACGCACAACAAAACATTACATATCATACTCTACATCATTAAAAACCCTATATATGTTTATCTGTTACGATTACATTGGTTGGTTGATGGGCGAATATTATTATTTTTCTTTTACGAATGACTTTCCCTTTATAAAATATTTAAATTTCTTGAGCCTTAATTGAATAAACAGGAGCAATTCTTTAAAGAAAAACTGGCGGCTATCGGGCTTAAGACTTAGTCGTATTATTGCAAAGAAATAACAATAACAATAAAGAGAATTAGTTTTACTTGTTTCTTATTCCTTTTGGTTTTCAAAAGAAATTTCTTATCACCCCAAGTAATTCTACCTTCCCAAGTGTGGCAAATAAACAGTCAAGTCTTTTCACCAAGTCAAACTATGCTACGTAAATTCCCTGTTGTAAAATTAATTTAAATAAATTTTATTTATAATATAAAAGCGAATTTAATATAAATTTAATTTGTAAAAGCTATGTATCTCGACTGACAACTCAATCGTCGGGGGTTCAACTTTTCAATAAAGCCTTAGATGCTATTAGTTCAACATCTTCGTCTTTGAATTCATTCCTCCACCTAAATTACTTGTAATAATAATACTAATAAAATAAAATGACCTTTTCAAACAAAACTTTTGAAAATAATTACCTTATATACCCCATACCCCACCATGTGTTTTGTTTTGGTCTCGCGACCGAATTCTTGCCAAAAATAATTCCAAGCAAGTAGAAACTGATATGAATTTGTTAAAGGACAAAACGCAATCAAAGAACAATAATCTGTCTTAGGGACCTGATGCCCTGCAGGGAACCACATCCCAAATTTTGCCTCCCATATTGAATTTTGAACCACTTGTTGCGACTATAAATTCAGCCTCAAAAATTTTGAATTATGTGAGAATAAGACTCAAAAATTTAGCCTTATATGAGAATAAGCATTAAAAATTTGCGTTATGTCAGAATAAGCACCAAAAATTTTGAATTATGTGAGAATAAGTAAGAATATGGAATTTTGACCACTTGTTGCGACTATAAATTCAGCCTTATGGGAGAATAAGCATCCAAAATGTTGAATTATTTGAGAATAAGTAAGAGTATGGAATTTTGACCACTTATTCTGTTAAAAATTTTGTTTACTTGCTTAAATTTTTGGTCGACTGCAAGAACGATAAAAATTGCAAAAAAGAAAAGAATAAAGATTTTAATTTTTACTCTACTCCGAAATATCAAATTAACTACAGAAATTGTAAAAATTATTTTTCGCTTTGAAAGTTTTGTGTCACGCGTTTATTGAAATTATTTTTCGTCAATTATCAAAATTTTATTTATTTAATCGTACGGTGGATTAAGAATTAGGTGAATCAGATGTTTCAGATGCTATAATGTGTGTTTTGCATGAAATAAGCGAATTAAAAAGAATATGAGTCAAAAGGCGTTTAAATCAGATTCATTAAGACGGACACCCCAGTCAGCTTTTTCTCTTCCCGAAAGTGGTTAAGTAGCCCAGTTCTTTTCTTTGCTCATCGTGCTAATCTACTGGCAGATGAAAACTTGCACTTCCAAATTTTGTGTGTTCTATTTTATAGGTTAATCTCAGTGAAGGTAAACGTGACTTTGTCGAACACGCCGCATAGCTGAGCTAGCTAGTTCTCGAGATGTGGGGGGAGTTCTATAACTTGCTCACGGACACTCCTAGGACGATTACACAATACAAATTGCTCCTACTTGTCTCTTACCAAATACCAGGTGGACGAAACCCTAACTTAACCGATCGGGGACTTGTCCATGGGGCTCTTCTTCACCCACCTCCCCTATTGGTCACCCTTCGGCCCATAGAAAGGTTTATAGGAGACCCCGAAGTTGGGTTCGAAGACCCCTCTAATCTACTTTCCTCTCATAATTGAAATCAGTTTTTCTTTTTTTTTGTCATTAAATGAAAAGAAATACAAATAGTAAATAAACGTTAACGGTAAATGACAAACATACTATTCAAATAAATATTATTGCAACGTGAAACAAATGAAAATTGCATATATGTCCGCTAGCATTGTCGACCAAGAATATTATGCAGCTAAACTTAGTGTAGAGCGATTGAGACCTTATCTAGAATGGGTCATGTCACCTAAGAATTTACCCGGATAGCTAGCCAGATGAAGTCTTAAACTCCAAGCATACAATATTAACATCGAACATCGTAAAGGAAGTCTAAATGTTGTGCTCGATACGCTGCCACGCAGACATTCATCTGGATTCAAAATGTTTTACATCAGAAGAATACCAACAGCTAAAACAAACTTTTCAACAAAATGAAGACAACCTATTTTTTATGCGTTTCCCATGGCTATGTGTATAAAGGAACAGGTTTCGGATGATTTGGATGCCTACGGAATTAAGATTAGCCTCAGTGAACGTGGCACACTCCTCACTATCTGCTGGACATGGCGGAGTCCGTATTGACCAGGGATGCCTTCGGATGTCCAAAATGTAGCAAAAGATTGTGAAGTATATAAAAGCAGCAAATGCCCACATGTTAGCAAACCGCGCATGGAAAAATAGCGAATCACAGAAAGGTTATTCTTTCATTTTTGTGTGTCTTGATCATCTCACAAAATTTGTCATCCTCGAGCCAATGCGCAAAGATAATGCTGACAATGTAATAAAATGTTTAGAGCATGAAGTCTTTCATGTCTCCGGAGCGCCACAATTTGCCCGATCAGATAATGGGAAACCATTTGTCTCTAATATTTTTCGAGAGTCGAGAGAGTTTAGTCCGTCTGTACGCGAACGGCATGTGTTTCTTTTTAGAACCACGCTCCATCTTGCTGGTAACATCGGCGGATACCAATGTACGTTTTGCTTAGAATAGCGGATCACCGTTAATCATATTGTTTCTTTGTTTTACAGTCTTGCACTATTCCTAATAGAAAATTACATTGTTATGATGAGAGAAAAATATAAAGAGAGAAAAAGTCCAAAATCTGTCTGCATACAACGACAATAAGTATTGCTTTATACAATCGTCATTGTCTTGTTGATCATTGAAGAGACCACATTCATCGTTTAAAGAGTTTTTTAATCTTCTAACGGTGAATATATTTGAGAACTTAATACTACAACTTCTTGAGAAAGTTTAGCAAACTAACAGTGTATGAAAAGAAATTGTTGATCGAAAAATAAAAAAATTTCAAAAAAGTAAACTTTCACTACTTTGTTAAAGCGATTTGTTCGTCATCATCTTTTGGAATGGTATTAAAATGGTAAAATCATTTGTTATAAGCTAAAAATACATACAAGAATCGAAGGAATTAACTAAGCAAACATAAGTAACGGCAACAAATCCATTAAAAGAAATTCTAAACCAAGTGAAGAAACAAAGCTTTATAAATAATCCAAAAAATTTCCCGTCAAATTTTAAAAAAAAAAAGCGTTGAGTAAACATAAGAAAGAAAGAGAGTGGAGGAAAGAAGAAAGCATATTTGTGACTATATAGGTCAAAGGGAATTTCGAGTTTTGCCTCTTCTGAGAATAAGCGTCAAAAATGTTGCCTATATTTGGTCCAAAAATTTGAATCAAAGAAATTCTTTTTTCAATCTATTGCCAAAACGAATAAAACAGAGTAAAAAAAAAGCTTTTTCAGAAAGATCTTACAAATGCAGAATTGGATATGTATGCGCAGTTCAATCTTTCTATTAAAATACTCATGGTTTTAAGAGTTTCCTATGAAGCTTAACAGATTAACAAAATGGTGGACTATGACTAGATGGGCTAAGATTAGTGTGTTGTTAGTATAAGTTTTTTGAAAGTGACAAACTGAATGAGAAAATTATTATAATCCTTTGTAAATGGATGAAAGGGGTTCAGCAAACTGTAAAGCGAAAATTTGGTGTGGAGAAGACGCTAAAAATTATTCGGTTTGTTATATCTAAAGAATTTATAAAAACAAAATTAGAGATTCTAGAAATGAACAAAAACCACTCAGAATGTGTATGAGAAAAAATATGTTCGGTTTTTGGTAGAAGTAAACAAAAGCTGATATAAATCTTCCCATGCTCCCAATTTTTGATTTTTACAAATTTGAGAAAAAAAAGAACATATTGTGCAAAAACTGAAATTCATTTTGTCATCTTCAAAATTCGTGTACTTGAAGTGAATTGTGTGAGAATACGAATCCAAAAATGTGAATTGTGTGAGAATAAGCACCAAAAAATGTGAATAAGAATCACAAAATGTGAATTGTGTGAAAATAAGAATCTAACCATGTGAATTTTAAACCGCCACCCAAAGTTGAATCGAGCGTTGTACGTTTGAAGCCAAAGAATCCACCAGTAAATTTTACAGAATAGGATGGTTTAACACGCGTAGCCTTTCTGCGTAAGAATAAAACTCTAGCGGCCGCCTATTGGACAGAAAGAGCTGGAACTATATTTTTTTAAATTCGGTCAGGTATCCTCAGCCGCCATAATATATGACAATCAACAAGCAATATCGAAGGGATATGGATTTGTGACATTTAGCAGTGTCGATGGCTACAATAGTGCTTGCAATCAAAATTTGCATTGTCTCTTGATCTCGTCTCGCTTGAGACGTCGAGGAGTCTACGCTGTGCAGTCGTTAAGCAAGGTATTATTATTTAACATTAAAGGCGTTCAACGTTCAGATATCAACATTATATTGTTCGCAATTCGCTAAACATAACGGTAATAACTTTCAATAATAAAGAGAAGGACCAAGTCCCTGTAAAAACAGAAATTTCTTGTGTTTTCCTTCCCTGGGCCGCTGAGCTGCCCCAGCCTATGGAAAAGGGACGAAACGTCTTCACACTCCTTATGAATTCGCTATACCTCTCTTTGATTTCGCTATACCACCTTTTGAATTCGCTACACTCTCCCTTTGATTTGGCTATACCTCCTTTTGAATTCGCTATACCTCCTTTTGAATGCGCTATACCTCCCTTTTCTAATGATAAAGAAACGCACGCAATAAATAACACTTGTGAATATAAAATTGGTTTTCTTGTTAAGAAATGAAAACTTCACAGTTATATAGATTTTCATAAATTTATTTAAATAACTAATTAACAGACTACTGTCCACTAAGCTGGTGATCAAACACTTATAAGGATAAATAATAATAAGATTTGCATAAATATGCGAAAAGTGCGAAAATGATGACGTGTACAGCTTAGCATATTAGTGATAGTTTAAAAATTATTTTAATGTTTTTATTTTTTAGATGTTATTTATGTTATTATTTAGCCGTCAAGGCATATTACGCTTACAAAAGTATATGGCTTATCCTAATAAAGTAAAAAAGAAAATTACGCGTGACTTGGTCACTACTATATTGGCCCGTAAGCCGAAAATGTGCTCGTCCTTGGAATGGAAGGATTGTAAAATTGTTTGCAAACGGTTGGTATGCATTCTTTATGCTATGAACATGTGTAACATATTAATATTAATATAAAAGACCACGCACGGATATGTATAATAACATATCAGTTCAAAAATCAGACGAAACGCCAAAATTATACATTGCAAAATTTGCTTATGATGTGGTGTCTACTAATAATTTAAATAAATTTTTTAAATAAATATTCAAATAGATTTGTCTCACAACAATTTTGGTGGTTAACTTGATTGTAGATGGAAATATGCATATGTTTTCTGCGTGTGATCATTTGGTGAGAAGTACTTTTTTAATGTTTTATATTATTATGCGTACTACCGAAGAATGGAGATATACGCTTCACCGATCCTACATAGCATAGATATTCTTGATGACGTGACATACTGAATCCATCTACGTGGAGATGTGTATAAGAGACAGGATCCTACATAGCATAGATATTCTTGATGACGTGACATACTGAATCCATCTACGTGGTGTATGCCGTTGATACTCTCCGACTTGCACAAATTAAGATATCGACACCAAATTTGGTCAAACCGCTCAAAATTCTTGTACGCAGGTTGATGATGAAAATGGGTCTAATATTACAAAAATTTGTTTTGGGATTCCTGCAGGGAATTAGATGGTTTAGTTTAGCTAATTATAAAATGGGATATTAATTGGTTAGGAGGCAATTTTTGCTTTTTAAAATTGGCGAGTCCAAGACTGCTTTTGACCCAGCACAGTTTTTCCCTGCATAGGTTTTAACCATGTGCATGGTTCAAATTCAGTAAGAATAAATTCTATGTCAAATTATCATAGTGGACATATTTTGACCATGAAATATTGAAAAATAGACGATATTACCATATGAAGATTCAATTTTGCACGAACTCCTTTACTGAATGCACTTAATCCATTTTCAATCAGTTTTGGTCTTTGAGTCAAAACACGCCAGAGTACCAAATTTCTTCAAAATATTTCAAAAATTACAGCCTGTAAGTTGAATACAAGAATCACATCTATCCTAAGTTCTGCTGAGTGTTACATACGTCTTCACGGACTCAATATCTAATATCTAACATAAATATTATATAAAAAAAAATTAAATAAATAAACGTTACATATATTTTGATATACCAAACCACGCAACTCTCCCACAACACAACTACCATTTCTGCCAAAATATGTCACATCAAGGAGGGTAATTGCGTGTCTGAGGCATTGTTCGATGACTTTCGTTTTGTTTTTTTGTTTGCTCGCGTATGCGCAACAGCTGTTAAAATGTTGAAATCAACTTTAAAATGTTACAAGCAACTTCAAAAAATTAAAAGCAAAGCCGAGGCATTAAGATATGGAATTTTTATAGCCATCACCGAACGATGGTTTTATGTAAATTTAATTGAATCCGTTCAAAAGCAATTCTTGCTGTTTCCCTTTAGGAATTTGTGTTGGCACCCGCTTGTGTCTCTTCCTCCTTACGAAAATAGGTTGCTTTTGTTATCCTTACCGCCACCTAAGAAACGTAGATTTATTCTTGGTGTTTCCTTCTTAATTAAGTTAATAAATGGTACTATCGATTCGCCCACATTACCTGGAGAATAGACTCTTGGCATTTTACTTTCATTAAGCTGACTCAATATAAATATAATTATGCCGCCAAGAATTGCTTGCAGCAACCTAAACGATGTCTACCGCTTAATCTCAATATCGAGTCCTTTCAATTCTATCAAAACAACTTTGTTTAATATGATCGATTTGCCTATGACGTATTTAAACTAACTTGCAATTGTAACGTTTTTATAGAACACAGTATGGGAGTAACAGAAGGAGATCTCGGCTATCACCCAATAAGAAAGATATGAGAATTTTGCGAAAGGACGTGCAGCCTTGGGTGTAGCAAACGTTATGACGAATGGGTACATCTTCCCTTCTTCACTGGTCGGTATAAAAAAGAAGAGAAAGACTTATTTGCTTTTTTTTCGGAAATTAAATGTATAAATTGTTGACGAATTGTTAAAATTATTCGGGAGTGGCCTTCGATCCGTACGTAGTTTATCGAGAGTGTCACATATCTACCAATATGTTAAAGAGAATATCTATTGTCAAGGCAAAACGAGCAAATATATAGTAAAAGGGCTTTATAAAAAATAATCTAACAAATCAAATTCCATTCTGTTTCTTTTTTCTGTATTCAACAACTGAGCGAACGTTCAGTTTTGGACACAGCTGAAGCTAATACTACTTTTGTTACCGTTGCCCTAGCGTTATTAAAGTTTATATTGTTTTTTTCCGCATTCTATATATGATATCATCAGCCAAGAGTCACTATATTCTAAAATTGCTTCTTTTGCCTTTATGATGCTAAGTTGGTGAATTAATTGTCGTAAAAAGTAAATCATTTAACTCGTTCTTTTCTTTTATTATTGTTATTCTAATTTTAGACTAATGAAATAAATTCTTAGACTAAAAAAAAAAGAAAGTAAAGCACTAGCAACACAGGCCCTAGGCTCTAATTAATAAAAGTACATTAGATATTGAGCCTAGTAGTTTTAATAAAGTAATATATTGTATTGATATTCTGTTCTGTAGCTGATTGTAGACTGCTGATAGGGTTTGTCGCTCCCTTTCTTTATTAATATTTAATTGTTTAAACATTTAAACTGCTAAAGTTTGCCCCTTTTACTGCTCACACAGTCTAATTTTCCTATTAAATTATGTATTATATATTAAATTATGTATCCTTCGCTAAGAAAAAAATTAACTAAATTAAATTTTGTTATATTCATTTCTGTTCCTTATGTGAAAACAATTGGTTACAAACATTGGTTACACGTCGTTATTTTTTTTTTTTTATCTGCATAGCGATCATATTTTATTTTATTTTTATTTTACTTACTTATACATGAAAATCAACTAAACAAAATTAGCAGACGAATGCAAATACAACTTAAGAGTAAATCTTACACTAATTATTTTAAACACTAGTACACAATATAAAGAAAGATATGAAAAAAGAAGAGTAATAAAAATAAAAACAAAGTAATTTAAAAATGGTAATTCATGTATAAATAAATAAAAAGGAAAAAAAAAGAAAAAAAATCATGTACACAGCTAGTACAAAAGCACACTCGCAACAAGAACAGATCCAGGTTGCAAGTGAACCCCTAAACCATTGCAAACATGCATAAGCTTGGCAACCGACACGTTAACAATACCATATAATTTTCGGAAAAAAAAGTGAAATATTACCAACGCAAGTTAACTTGAGTACGACATTGGTAGATCGCGCGTATTAATCAAAGTTGCTTTAATAGATTTTAAAGAGTTCGATAATGTGAATAAGTGATAGACATCATTTAGGTTTCTGCAAACGGGTTACACAGCTCGCAATTGTATTTACATTGGTTAAGCTTGATCAAGATAAAGTGCTTAGAGAAGCGGTTACGGACATTAAAGCTTAACTCACCAAGTAATGC
The DNA here is from genome assembly GCA_000688715.1 of Glossina pallidipes. Classification (NCBI taxonomy): domain Eukaryota; kingdom Metazoa; phylum Arthropoda; class Insecta; order Diptera; family Glossinidae; genus Glossina; species Glossina pallidipes. The sequence goes on from KK500317.1 coordinate 23,760, forward strand.
GGGCGAGTCTATAGTACCATTTCTTACTTTGACTAAGAAGGAAACGCCAAAAACAATCTACGTTTCTCGAGAGACGGTAAGGATAACAGAAGCAACCTATTTTCATAGGGGGGAAGAGAGACAAGCGGGTGCCAACCCAAATTCCTAAGGGCAAACAGCCAAAATTGTTTTTGAACAGATTCAATTCAATCTACATAGCACCTCTTAAAAGGACTCCACACAACAGAGGCATACTCGCGTATAGGTCTAACCAAACACATATACAGCTTTTTCGTAATGTAAAGATCATCAAGCTCTTTGGACCACCTCTTTACAAAACCAAGCGAGAACCTAACTTCGCTTAGCAAGAGCTCAATATGCAAGTTAAAACGTAACCTATGGTCAAAGAGAACGCCTAAATCTGTGAACAAACCAACGTCCTTCAGCTTGTGCGACTTTATGGAATACTGAGTAATGAATGACTTCCTCCTTGAGAAAGAAAGCTTCTTACATTTATTTAGATTTAATTTCAGAAGATTCATCGAGCACCATGCAACCAAATTATTCAAGCCACTTTGGAGCTGATGTGATTGCGATTCTACGTAGAAGGAAGAAAACACTTTTACGTCATCAGCATACATTAAAATCTGGCTGGAATTAATCGCCGATGGGAGATCATTAATGTATAAACTAAATAAAATGGGAACTAAGTGGCTGCCTTGAGGTACCCCAGACGTCCGATATGATGAACCTAAACAAAACCCTGAATGACCTAATATGCAGATAAGAGTTTATCCATTTCAATAAATGGGAAGGGAAGCCAGAAGCATGGAGTGTAAAGATAAGTAATTTATGGTCAACCAAATCAAACGCTTTTCACGCCTTGAAAACATGACAAGTAAACTCTAACAGATTGGTGACCGTAGATCTTCCTTTTCAAAAGCCATGTTAGAGCGGAGAAATATACGATTTGATGGCAAAGGTCGATTCGCTCGAATAGTTTAGGCAAGACACTCAACTTGGCGATGCCTCTATAGTTCTCAACAAGTTGTCTACTCCCACTTTTGTGAATAGGAATAAGAAAATTACTCTTCAAACAGAAAAAAGGGAAAACACCTAAATTTAAGAACTGATTAAAAATCTTTCAGATAACACCACATATCTCGACAGCGCAAGATTTATGTACACATGATGGAATTCCATCAGGTCCAGGCGCACAACTTTATTTTAGAAAACTTAACCCTTCAAAAAGGTCATTTTCAGAAATAACCTAATTAGGAATTGAAGCCAAATTAGTTATTGGATATGGGTAGTTTGCTGACAAGTCGGAATTAGCAGTCGAAATGTTTTGTCGGAAGTATTCACCAAAGAGATTTGAGGTTTCAATATCATCCAAGACTTAGAGGCATTAAAAGGAACATGCGAGGTATTTATGGAAATTTTTCTCTTGGAGTTAACAAACTTAAAAAAGTATTTAGGATTAGCACACAGAGAGGATTTAATGAACTGAAGATATCTGCAATAATATTGCTGGTTGAGGGGTAAAAGGGTTATTCCGACAATTTCTTCTTCTCTTTTTGTGAATTTGTCAAGGAGCACGTATTCATATATAGAGTTCGTCAACAACCACTCAATATGTCAGTTGTAGTATAGTAGCCTTTTTTATATTTTATATTTATATTTGATCAGTTTAAGAACTTAAGTTATCGCTGTATGAAGATACTCTACAAAGTAGACTTAAATGGAACACTTTATTGGTGTATTGTAATTACTACTGCAATTGCTTTCTGGCTCCTTAATTGAGTGCTCGAAAATTAATATACTATAGGAATAATTTGTTTGCTTTATAATTAAATTATATTATTATATAGTTTATCTACTATTGTAATTATACGACTATCATAAATATCTTTCAATAGTCTAATAAATAATTTTGCGTCCGCATTTTAACCAACCATGTGAAATCCAAAACTATATCGCATATTGTGAACTATTTTCTCTTGTCGCTTATTGGTATTTAATTTTGTTTCCGTTTGTTATTTTCACGTCGGTAAACTGTTACTAAATTTGTTTTGTATTAACAGTCAGCTGCCAATACACAATTATAGAAATAATATAGTAAAGGGATTGGCGGCAAATTCTGCCAAATTTAATTCATATAAATGGAAAGGAGTGAAGTGTTAAAAACTGAAATAAATCTAGTACTGGAACAATGTTTAGGCCTCGTACCGACTGTTTACAGCCATACAAACGAGATGTATTTGCAAGGGCCAATTAAAATTGGGGTATTTACTTCCAATAAATAGTCATTTTGGAGTTTTGAATTTTTTCTTTTTAGAATAAATGGATACAAACAAAGGTACAACTTTCGCTCCTAGGAAATTCAGAAAACATCTATATACAAACACAACATCAACATCGTCTAAAGATAAAAAAAATTTCGGAAATTAGTAAATTAATGGAGAACATTTCTGGAGAGAATCAGCGAACACAAAATGGTATCATATGTAATATTGACCTAAGCGCAAACCACAACCGAAGTGTTTACACAGAAATAGCGTCCTTATGGCAATCAGAAGATTACGATATTTTTTTGAACAAAAACTGTACATACATGCGATTTGAGAAATTTGCATACCGCAAACAACACTATTTGGAATTAGCATTGCCATCCATCCAAATTTTGAAACATAGTTTGCCTAGCTGCATAGATTTGCAATCATTAGTTAAAGAAGTTACGGGGCTCAAACCTTTACTTCAAAAATTCCTAGTGTTTTTGGAAGAGTTGAAGCCGTTTTATGAAAACTTTACCGACATTGACGAATTGTGCCAAGTGGTCCAACCTTCTAAACCCACGACAAAAGAAAACTGGCGTATGTTCGTATTAAAGGAACGAGTTTTCCTAAAAATTGAATTTAAAGATCCTTTCGCTCCTCTTAGCACAATGGTGGTAAACGTAGTTGGACCAACTGAAAAAGTTGGACCATTGAGGCATGTTTTTGATGATGGCCTCCGTGATTGGGATCCAAATTTAAACGTGCACAAGAATTTATTGCGCATTTTTGACTTATGTTTCTTTCCTCTGCCCTCCGCAATTGATAGCGAGCCACTTTCAATATTTTGTCATATTTGCTGCTGTCATAATTCGGAACTAGGTGATATTCCAATCGTCTCTTGTGATAATGCCAACTGTAGCCTTATATTTCATACGTCTTGCCTTAAAAAGTGGTTCACTACTTTGAAAGAGAGTAAAACTTTTCTCCACGTTGCCTTTGGATTTTGTCCGTTTTGCAGAACTGTAAGTTAATGTTCTTTCATAAACTTGACAATAAGTATTCTATTATTTCTAGAAAATATCTACAACGTTCAAAGAGATGCTTCAATAAGCCTTCGTTAAGAAAGGACAACCGAGCTTTTCCATTCATTTAAGTGTATATTTTCTTAAGAATAAATATTTGCAAATAGTTCAATCTTGTTGTTGCATTACTAGCCGATATAACTAGCTATACACAACGACGAATTTGTGCCTCCGAAACCAAAAGAGTTCTTTAAAGCAACTCGTGTTTTTTGTCTGTCATGGCACCATATTTCTGGTTTAGTTACTACATTTACACATATGTCTTTATCTAATTCTTCTATATTTAAGGATGGTGGTATTTTGTTGGCAGCGAGAGCTTTTATTAAAATCACGGTTTCTAGGTTTCCAGAGGATCCTAGTAGATGGCCATGGTGACCTTTCGTGGAGGACACTCTAATTTTATTGACATGATCACCGAAAACTTTGCATATGGCTTGGGCTTCAATACGATCTCCCGCAGGTGTGGAAGTGGCATGTGCGTTGACATATGTCACCACGTCTTTAGTTATTTGCGCATCTTTTATGGCTCTGATCATAGCCAGTGCGGCACCGGCACCATCCTCACTAGGAGAAGTGATATGATGGGCGTCGCCTGACAACCCGTAACCCAAAATTTCGCCTAAAATGTTTGCTTTGCGTTGCAAAGCATGTTCTAGTTCTTCCAACAGCAATATTGCGGCGCCTTCGCCCATAACGAACCCATCGCGATTCTTGTCAAAAGGTCGCGAGGCTTGGCTTGGTGTTTCGTTGAAAGCAGTACTCAAGGCCCGTATTCTACAAAACCCAGCAATTGACAATGGATCAATGCACGATTCTCCGCTACCAGCCAACATTATATCCGCATCACCGTTTCGTATAAAACGCATTGCATCGCCTATGGCGTGCGAACCTGTAGCACAAGCTGTCGATACCGAATGGTTGGGTCCTCGCAAGCCGTGTCGCATACTTATGTGGCCACATGGCATATTAGGAAGTAGCCTTGGCACAAAAAATGGGCTTACACGATTATAACCTTTTTGTAATTGCTGCCAGGCACCGTACACTTCACTCAAATCAAACATGCCCATTCCAACGCAAACACCAAAACGTTCAAGCGTATCAGAGTTTAATTCTTTTGGATCCAATTTTGCTGTTTGCAAGGCTTCTTCAGTTGCAATAATGCACAACTGCGTGGCGGGACTCATTACTTTTAAGTCACTTTTACTTAAGTACTTCTCTATTTGAAGCTGTTCTCTCGGTAATTGGGCAGCTACCTGACATGGCAACCCTTTGAATTCACTTCCAAGTTTTGTAATGCCAGCTTCACAATTCAATATCCTTCGCCATAAATCGACGACGTTATTCCCAAGAGATGACACTGCGCCTATACCAGTTACTACAACCCGACGTCTTTCATTTATTTTGTTTAAATTTGTTACACTGCTTTTGCTTCTCCTAAATAAGCTGTTAAATCCAGTCAAAGTTCCTAGAGATCTCATTATGCCAGCTGTCAAGTACAAAGTGACAATATAGCAGCAGAAGTTAACAGCTTTATAGAAAATCACCAAAAAAATCTTTTCGGTCCTTTTCTTGCGTCGGTTCCTTAACTGCTCGAAAATTGCTGATGCAAAAAAAAATTCTTTGTTCCCCAGTTTAACATTTGCTTTGAGAACATTAAAAATAAGAAAATCGATGTATAGTAGCCCAATAAAGTCTAAATACAGTATCGAAATTCTCTTATTAGAAACTACATTTATGAGTTGAGGGTCACAAAATGTGTTTCATAAGAAACAAAAACTTTTATTAAATAACACCACAAGACCTTTTCGACTTAAGATAAAGTTATAAGAAAAAATGTACATTAATCCCATAAAAAACACAAAGAAGTCTACATACAGGTTCCAAATAGAACCTTTCGTTAATTGTACCTAGTTTTCTTATTCTTCTTTGTACATTGCGAGAAAACACTTCTTCAAGTTTTTTTTTTTTTTTTGTATTTGTTGGTGGGAGCAAATATATATATATATATGTCATCGTTCCACTAACAATTCAACGTACTGCGCATAAAATTCATGTACCAACCGCTTACCGAGCGCGGAGTATGGAAATGGTCATGTTATAGATTGTGTAGATTGATTGACATGACTGTAAGAGGAATGCAGTAAGATCTCTGTTTCCCACACAAGAAACTTTATACAAAAACGTTTAAATGACGTTATTAAACAAAGAGGATATTAATTTTTAATAAGATGCTGTTTTTTATCTTCGTGCCTTCCTTATATGAAAAAAATCCAATATTAATGACGCTGTTTGAGTTCTTGAGGTTATTTAATTTTCTTGTCTACTGGAATAATGTTTTGTTTCTTTTTCTTTATATTTTAATACGTATTCCCTAGTAGTACAAAATAGTAAAATAATATTTTATGTTTAGACAAAGGACTAGGCTTAAGGAGCCCTTATTTTGTATCGAAAAAATCCAATATTAATGAGACCCACTGTAAGTGTGCATAGCTTCACAAATGTATGTATAAGCTACTACGTATGACAAATCAGCAATATTAACGAGATCAACAACGAATGTGTAAGCCATATCTGTGGAGAAGATCGGGAAATTACAACGCACGTTCTATGAAATTAGCGTGTGTAACGTGTCTTCTTATCTGGGATATGCTCAGGGTTTCCCAGTAAGTCCGTTTCCAAGAAATTTATAAAAAGTCTTCGTGTTTTCTTCTAAATTGTCTGTTTATTGTTTACAGGGAATTCGATTGGTATTTTCGATTTCATGTAACGACAAAAACAATCTTATATAGAATAATGATATGCAGATATACAGTATGTGATTTGTGATTTTTGTAGGAGAAAAGAAAACGAGCGTGGTGATTCGCGACGCGACTCTTCCTCGTAGTTACTTTATCCGATATTGTTTTCCGCGTTCTGCAAGTACCAAAGTTCTGCAAAATACGCGAGAGATGTCACAGTAGCCAACCTTGGGGCAATAGGGCCACTCATCCGTTTCTACCTATGTTCTACTAGCTTTTATGGTCCGTAACCGTTCGAAAAGTCATCAGACTGACCGGTCCCATCCGTTGTTTGTGGATAACAAGTAAGCTGAGTCAGCTATCCCTTACCCGTAAGTCATGTACCTATCTGTTGTTCAGTGATAACGACTAAGCTGAGGCAACAATCCCCTATCCGTAAATCAAAAAAAAAAAAAAAATAATCCCTATCAGTAAAGTCGAAACACAAATAACTATTTTGTCCGATGTCTTTTACCGATACCTTTACCTCCTCGGCCGCTGTAACAGAAATTAAGAGACGAGCATGTTGTGTCACGCTCTTTTATAGACGCGAGCACCATCGCTGTCCCGTAACACAGTTGCACTGCCTGTGCCTATTACAGGCTGGCAGGCATTATACAATGTATGTATTATACTATATCAGTGCTATCTTGTGTATGTGCTAGTATAAATTTGTCGCTTATAGCTAAAGTAAATATATTAGAATGTGTGTCAGCTAAGCCAAAAGAGACGGAATGACCAATCTTTAGCATATTGACAAAACTGCTAATAAACCAGTAAATGCTTGGGTATATGATTTCGCGTATGACAACAATAAACATAAAATACAAGATCGTTAAGTATATGTCTATGCATGTATTATGTTATATAAGTTACTCATAGTTGTAATACAATGTATTTTAAATATATTTATAATGTATTTATAAATATACAGACTACAATATATTTCTACGAGAGAGGAACTGTATCGTTGCAGTGTAGAGTCAAATGTGAATACAAAAGAGAAGATATTTTATTTATTTAGTAGGAGGACGATTGCTTGTTTACAAACGCTTTTCAAATGTAGAAACTTGTCTCTTTTTGTTTACATGTTGTTACAATGCCTTTTACATTTCTACGCCGGGGTTAATAGAAGCTCACATTGAAGTTCCTATTGTCCTGGGCTAAACTAGGCAGGACAGTAAGCGATAACGGTAGAAGGTGTAAGGATTTTCTCACTTATACCTTCTGATATCGTAAACACTAAATCTACCACGATATTCACATAACAGTACGTATACTATTGCCAAAAAAGTAAGATCTATATAATTTTGTCATTTTTTAAATCTATCTCTTACTCCAAGCTTATTTCGTGACATGGAGCTAAAAGTGGTGGACGATATGAGTTCAATTTTTAGCGAAATGTTCTAGAAGAATCAATGCAGCGTGAGACGCCGCATTGTTGTTATGAAAAAACCAAGAGTTGTCTGTCAAGAGTTCCCCTCCTTTTCCGTAACACTCAAATAATATAACAGCTTGACTCGGCGCATGTAATTCATAGTACACAACACTGCGATAATTAAAGGAAACTGTTAACCTTGTTCTTCGGTCAGCGCAGTTTTTTTGGTCTTGGCCAATCTTTTGCACGATATTTGTTCGGTTGATCGGTTGTTTCCCAAGTCTCAGCTCCCGTAGTACGTTCCATGGCCGATTAATAGCAAAAAATTATCTCTTTACAGATTTTAAAGCACGATTTTTTTCGAAAAAATTTTCGAAAAAGGTCAGGACATAGGGGCGAAAATTAAAGAAAAGCTTCAGAAAATGCACAAGAATTTTGCAGAGAAAACATCAGCTGGAGAAAATCCTGCTGGAAAGTGTAGCATAGAAACAAAATGAGATCGGATTAGGTCGAGCGCAGCTGCTACACTTGCAACAAAATTGGGCGATTTGTTCATGAATGCAAACTGCGCAAGGAGGGGGTCGCGATTAACTTTATCCACCAACAGCAAGAAAGATGTCAAATAAAGGAATTCGTGCGGTGTCCTGCATAAACGCCACGTAAAAAAGATAAATCGAATAAATTAGCGGATGCTTGCTGTAGGCAGAACCATGGGGAGAAGTTCTTAAGGACTTCAGAATGCAGAAAGATTACGAAGGCCGCATGCCAGAGAAACAGCAAGTTAATGAAAATATTGTCGTTTACCGGACTATGACAGAAACAAATGTAAACTTAGCGGAAGAAGGAATACAAAATGTGCAGCTGCCCCGCGCCGATCACAAGATAGCTGCACGCCCTGCCTTAGAAAAGATCGATAAGGAAAGTCCTACAGAAAAAACGTATTGGGCTCAGCGGGAAAGCTTTATTTTCGAAGACGGATGTCTGTATATGGTATAGTAAAAACGGCTCACGCAAAAGAAAGTTAGTGGTCACAGGAGCCGAAGTTCGAAGAAATCATAAAAGAACACTACAGATGGCTAAACGGAAAGCACTTTAGCGTCACCAAACTGTTAAAAAGAATAACGGAAATTCGACTGGGTAGGGTGGCAGAAATCAGTAGCTGCATAGGTTCATAGTTGTGAGCAACGTAGTAAATCACAAGAATTGGGAAATAAGCAGAAAGGCCAATGGCGGCTAAAACGATTTACAAACGGTACTAAAATTGCGAATGGTAAGTTGGCCAGAAAGGACCGAAGAGCGAGCTCAGGATGCTTTGTTGAGGAGATGCAACTATACAACCCATTATGTAGTGACATGTTACAACCAAATCTGAAATCTAACTGGGAAGGACCGCATAGAGTTATTACGAGGATTGCTGACAGAGTCTATCGGATCCGAAAACATCAGAAAAGGGGAGCTGCAACTAAGGTGGCACACGCTAGCGGACTGTTAATTTTCGAAACCCCAAGTATATAAGTTTTGATCCCATCAAATGCAAACTTCGATTGTGCAAATACAGTGAACACTGATAGCTTCGTGTGAAGTGATTAATATTTTTAATAAACTTAAATTTAGCACCTGGTTATTTATTTTTACGATTTATAATTTAATCTTAATTTTGGTGTCAATTCAATAGAATCCTGGATACTTTGCATTTTATTTTGGGTCACACTACTTTAGTGCTTCTATGTTGCCATTTTTTTTTTATGGTTAGGACCATTTGAAGTGATTTTTTTTCTTTTTTTTCCTGTGCTTGACTGCAATTGATTTTTTTTCGAAATTCTTTCTTCAAAGTAAAGTGTTGTGGCTACAAAATTCGTCAATGTAAACATTGTTTATTCTTATAAACTATTGTGTGGGAGCACATTTTATGAATGAGGATAAGAATCAAATTATTTAAATAGATTAAATTTGCAAACACGATTGCAACTTGATCAACGTGTGATCAAAAAGGACGTTTATTGTGTAGAAAACAAATATTTCCTGAAATCTTGCGGAAATAATAAAACTAAATAAGGATTGAAACGGCACTACTTGTGCATGTTTTCTGCGGTTGGTGTTACAGCGCTAATTATTGAGATTTCTTCTATTCTAGTAATGGAGAGCGGTGTCCGACACGCTATACTTGGTGATATAGTCTAAATGTGTGTGATGATAAATGTGTTAATTCGTATTAGAATTTTTAATAAATTGCAACGTTGCCCTATAGAAATATGTCTCTCTATTTCTCTCCCAATCTCTATTTAACGAGCCTAAGAAACTACAACAAAATTGTCTGAAGCAATAAACTAAATGCATGTGGACTTTGTGTGTGTCAGTAAAAATTATAATACATAGTATAGTTACGTTAATTCATGAAGATACATATATGCGGAATAGAACCACTAGATATAAAAAATAAAGAAGTATCTAAGAATGAAATTACTTACATGTGCCCATGAGCGCGGGTTATATACGCCGAAAGATTGATGTGATATAATCTTGTGTTATGTTATGACGATTCGATTTAAAAACAAAGCTATACTAAACTATATACATACACATCGATACACATCGATATGGTCTATCGATTCGCAAGATCGTGATTGTTAAACCAAGTATGTTTAATAAAAAAAATATTTGTTTCCAATCAAAGCATGAAAGCCAAGTGATGTCTTTATTGATAAATTGTACTATTCTTACTGCTAAACTCGACACTTAAGAAAACGCTTATCCTATAAATTCAAAATGAAGCCTTAGATTATTATTGCTATGTTCGCAGTTAATTTTACGGGGAAAGGTTATTTGTTTATTTATTTAATGTTTATTGATGTTTATTATTTACCACAGAAGTTGTAGGTACACTACGCAACTGCTCTTTAGAGAAGAAAATTGTTTATGTGAAATTGTTTTGGCATAAGCTATTTTTTGAAGCATTAAATGTATTTCAATATTTGAACTTAGTTAGTATATTTGTAAGTTTTAAATTAATTTAATTATTCTTTTTATTTGTAAACTTTTATTCTTATTTATATAGTGAATTCTAGTTATTTGTTATATTTCTTGATTGCATTTTTTCGTGCTTCTCTTATTTTGTTATCGATTTCTTTCTTTATACTTATATCTGTCACCTAATAAGGGTATAACTTTTATAACTTATGTTAGAGTATTTTTCTTTTGATTTAAAATTTTTCCTTTTTTCAATTTCGCGGTCTTTATTTGATTTTATGACAAAGAGGTTTTCACCTGACATATATTGTAGTGTGATCGCATATCGTACATATCGTACGTATTCATTGATATATGTAAAGAATAAAAATAAACGTGAAGAAAAGAAAAGCAAGAAAAAATGACATACTTCGAATTGCAATCTGATTAAATAAAATGAATCAAGACTGCAATTACGACAGGCGCCATTATTGTATCCACCGCTGCAAGATGGGGGTATACTCATATTGTTTTTTCCATAATGTACGTAACACATAAAAGGAAGCTTCAGAGACCCTATAAAGTATATACATTCTTCATCAGTATATACATTCTTCATCTGATTAAATTATTTTTTTTTCACTTTTTTGAGGTTTTATGCTTATTTATCATAAGGAAAAGAAGACCGAATGCTTAAAACTTTGTTTTCCGCCCCATAAATGAAGATATATTATCTGCCTAAACGGGTTAATTTTAACATGAATGTGGTAGAGACAGCGGTTACTTTTTCCTTAATAAAAGAATAAAGAGAATGGAGAATAGATTGTGAAAAACATAGTGGTGGGTATGCGAGATTCGGCCCCCGTCGAATATAACTTTCTTAATTGTTTATTATTAAGGCTGATTTTGATACATTTGTTAACAGTTGCGCTATTTCAGATAGAAGCTAAGAACAACAAAATAGTATATAAACATATTTTAAATAAAGTATATAAACATATTTAAATAAAATGCCTACGATAAATGATGTGTTAAACCCGCGGTGAAAACGACTACTCCTTGTTTGATTTAACATAAGCTTAAATAGGAATTGCGTCCTGTCGAGTTTGCCTCGCCACTTACAAAAGCAACTATACTTGACGGAAACTGCCGAGCATTCAATATACACTAGAAGACCTGAAGACAGAGAAGACCTGCTGGCCCATGCTTTCCATATAATTGTATCTATGGTCAAGACATTGCAAACCGCATACCTTTTTTTCATTACTGTATAGAAATTTCTCAAATAGTAATGCGAATGGAATATAGTTTGCGTCGACAGGCGGTGTTATGGAATACGGGATCCCTTTGTCTCATTTTCTACGAATGCTAAAAAAGATTCACTTAGAGAATGGTGGTTTCTTTTGTTTATTTCTAACGTTTGATAGTGACAACGTGTAGAAAATCTCTATTTAATTTGAAGACTTTGCCGACTTTTCCATAAGAATTAATTTGTAAATTCCGTGCCCCTGTCTAATTTTAGCATTTTTCATTGTCCGCTCTTCAATATTACATCTTTTATTAAACCTTTAGCGCTTTTATTTTCGCTACCTTGAGCTATAACATATTTTGTTAGCTCACACTGCGCGATCTGTATATGAGGGAGCTTGTTTGTTAACCTATTTCGGTGTTTCAGTAAATATAAGTTTTCCTTGGTATGCATAACTTATTTGCTAACTTGACAAGAGCTGAAAATTTTTGCTAAATTCTGGATCAGCTGGCACATGCGGGCCTTACTTCTTAGTTGGCATTGTTTCTTTGAATTTTATTTGATGTTCATGGTTTTGGTGTATATTAGGATGGTTCGGGTTAAATCTCTTTGATCGTATTTGCAGATGTCCATATATATTGAATATATCTTGCAATAAATGGATTGTGTTTTCAGACGTATTTAATATTTGTAGTCAAGGTCATTTTGATCTTGCATCTGACAGTGTTAAAAATTAGTAGTTTGAAAAGGCGCATAACGATCCATCTTAGCCAAACCGTAACCCAATGTCCGCTTTCTTGAAATTTATAAAAGTAATAAAGACCCTTGGATCTTCGTCTTTCTAACAATTTATTTCATATTAGTTCTCGTAAATAATGGTTTACAATTGGTGGACTTACGGTTGTGCATTTCTTCGTTAAGGACGAAAAACCAGCACAGCGATGTGGTGAACTCCCGGACCGTTACTTTATTTCGAAAAGGATTTATTTTACATTTTATGTTTGCACGGTGGACTCCGCGTTTCACTTTTCGAGTTTTATAGTTGTGTTATCACTACGATTCTCTCTGGCTGCCATAACATAGCTGAAAGGTCGTCTTTGGTTTTATAGCTCGCTCCACCATCGCTTTGAGGTCAGGAGTGCTTGATCGGGACAGATGCAGAAATAGCTAGATTTAATATATTGTAGAACGATGGCAGTAAGCTTTCAATATCTCCAGCTGAGAAATCAAGCATAATATGTGACAGATGAGATTTTAGCAGTAAAATATTAATTTAATAGAAATCATAACATTTATTTGAAAAAGTTGGATTTGGAACTAATTCTATTAGACCAAGATGCTGAGCGCTAATTTTATTAAAACAAAAATTTCATATTGCATATACAAGCAAACAAACAAACTCTATTAGACCAAGATGCCGAGCGCTAATTTTATTAAAACAAAGAAACGTTTCATCGGACTGAATTGAGGGTATGCTTATTGATTGTTTTATGTATATGAATATTTATATTGCGCATGCGTATAAGTGAAAAACCGGTGTTAGCAAAATCAATGAGTGCGTACTAAGAATAAGCATATTTCAATTAAGCTATTTTCATGCCTAATATTTACATGACGTACATGCATTTACGAAACCTATGTATATAAGTAAAAAACAAAGGGTTGTAGCAGAAGATGTCTTATGACAGATGACAAAAAATTATATATATAAGATGGACATTTCGCTAACAACATTTGCGCAGCAAAACTGTTAAGCACTAGTTAAAGGCATCCGATGAAAACGAACGATATTAAAGATCGTAAGAGAGAGTAAACGATCTGAAATCAGAGCATTTATATGCATGACGAGTATGCGTAAGACTACGTACTATCAACAACTGAATTGCAATTCAGACTCGCTCTTTCAATTTAACAAAATTGCATCTGTGTACATATTCAATAGATCTGTGAGTGTATTGGCACTACAGCAGAAATACTTGTGTGTGGTTGTGCTTACGTCTGCTTAAGCAGTTATATGTGTCAGCACAACTAACAGAATTTTCAATTTTTGAAATTCTTTTACACCTACCTATTTGTTGACAAAAAATTTTTATTATAATTAGTTTCTCTGATTTCTACCATTTCTATCTATTTACCAACAAAAAATTGATATTATCATTACTTTTCCGAGTCTCTGCTGCAAATATTTCTCCTACTTATTTTATTCTTTGAAATCTATCATTTTTTTTTATTTTCCTATCCTTAATACTTTCCGCAGAAGCTACGTAAGCACAAGGGCACCACGTAAATTAAGGGCATCTCTGTTTTTCAAAAGGGTTAAAAAATTTTTTCTTTGCTCATTACTCATAAACTATAGTAAGTAAATGTTGTAACACCTGCACAAAAATGGAAAAAGTCGACCTCGCCTACCCGTTCGGTAAGTAGGCTTCGTCCGTCCTTTTTTTCTCATAAGGGTGTTAGCACGTGTATTTCTCTGTTTGTTACGGTTTATTGAGTATATGTGGCATAGCAATTGAAACTCCCCTCTACTCTCCCGTTGTTTCCGAGCTAGCAAGCTCATCAATCTGCGATATCATAACTGCGTCCATACGTTTATAGCCTTCAACCTTTATGTCGTTTTTAATATATATAGTTTTTTTTATTACATATTATTCATATGATAATGAGATTCTCAACTGGGCTATCTTGTACGAAAGTTCCCCCAGAGACATTGCCTATAAACAATATCTTCGGTCGCTTCGTACTACTGACCGGCAAAACTATTGCAAGCTGCGTAATAAGCTAGAGTATGTAATGAGAAAGAAAAGGAATCAAGCGTATGCTAACTTCTTCGGAAAATACTACAGATGACTTAGAGGCAGTCCAAATGACGTGAGGTAGATGTAAATACTATTCATGAGTTTTTAGTCCCCAATTCCTTACAATTTTTCATTAATATTAGAGATGAAGATTTCTATTTCTCATCTCACAACGTGGACGAAAATATTTTTTATAGTGCTGTTCGAGAGTAGCATTAAATTATTTGTAAGCTAATGTGTTGGTATTTTTGGGTCGTAAACAATTTGTTTCTGTGAATGATTCTAACTTTTTCTTAAGTGGGACTATGGTTTCGTTTTGGGCCCCTTACTGTTTAATCCCTTCGCTAACGACCTTGGGGGTGGTAACGATTGCGCTTTTTCTGTCCCTACAGATGACATTTTTCTATTTTAAAGACATAATGCAAATAATTTACGTTCCTTCAATACCGACGTTAATGGGCCTTTAGCAATTATTAACTGGATGGTAGATAATACGCTTTGCATTAACTCCAGTAAGACTAAAGTCTTATTCTTCGAAGTTCCCCGTGCTGGGTCATTCAACCTCAATATAGGAGTATATGGGTATTCCACTGATCTTGTACATTCAGTGCAATGCCTTGGACAACGCAATCGCAAACTCAACTTTGGCCCCCACATCAACAATGTCTCTGGTAGAGTTTATCTTACACTCCGAAATCTTTACAATCTAAACTTATATCTGCCTCTGCAGGTTGAAGATACCATTGCGCATTCGCTCCTCATGTCGTTTGTTAGCTATTGTATTCAAGTCTTTTCTTGATGCCTAAGGTGTTACGTAGATATGTTTCAAGCTATTTAAATAACTAACGGTATAACACGTCTTAATGTATTTAGAGCTGGGGCGGAATTTTTTTTGTCTCCCTGATTAGCCCAGCTACATTCACAAAAAAAAAATTATGAAATAATTGAAACCAAAAGGCACTAAAGGCATATGGTTACATAATGGTTTTACTGTCCATCGGTATTGTCCTCTTGCCCGTTAGTCTATGGCTATGTATTTATCGGTTCGTTAAGTCATTGTCCGTGGCTACATCTACACACACACACACACACACACACACACACACACATACACAATCTCTTACTTACCTCGTCTTTCCGAACCCATACCTTTAAGTTAGACAGCGAACATGATCACCTTGTTTGCGTGCAGAAAAATATCTTCAAATCCTCCAACTGCTTAGATGGTACTATTTCGCACTTCTATAATCCGGTTGGCAAAACGCCACTGTTTGCTTGACACCCTCACAACAGTTACCCTGATGATATTGATGATGGGCTTCTAATCATTCCCTTCGTCCTCCCTTTTTGTTCTTTTGTTGTTCGTATATTTAGCGTTTTTGTTCCATCAGAAAAAAATGGAAGTATGTTATTTTCTTCTCTTTTGTTTTTATCGCTTTTTTTTTTAAAGATTTTTCTTAAGCTCAGCCTATTAAATAAACAGCTATATACAACATACTCTTTATTTAGAGTTTTTGTTTTTGTATATTATTTTTCCTTTTATATTAAGCGTTAACATTTTAACTTTTTCTAATTTAGCATATTTTTAAATGTATCACTTGAGGTTTTAATTTTAACATATCTATGGCAAGTTTTTGACATATTTACTGGACTTTTCTGTTCTTTTTTTTTTGGTGTATCAGCTTGAACGCTTTGCACGGTTGCATTTTTTCAGTCATTGTATGGAGGATTTTCCTTTTTTTTTTTTATTTGTTCTTGCAAGGTAAGAAAATTCTAGAAAATAACACTATACGTATGTAAGCTTTTTATCTAAATGTGTCTATATCCACAGGTGTAATTAGCAGATTTACTGCATAAATGCCATTTAATTTCTCTAGATCCAAAGTTTAATTACCTTGTATGAATTTTTTTTCTTTCTTTTATTGCGCACCTTATAAATTGTATTAATTTATTTATCCTCCTTTTTACGGCCTTTTTTGTTGAATTGCTATCAATAAAAAGTTTCATATAAAATGTTAACAGTTACCGGATGCCTCCGTGCTTTCAATTGAGCGACTGCAGTTCTCTAGATCGTATAGAAACTCTTTAATATTAATACCACGTTTTTCTAACTCATCAGCCGAACGATGTTTTTTACTCTTAGTATTGCTAGTCTGAAATCCTTCGATGATTCCTTGAATACGAGCAGAAGAAAATTGGTTGGACTGCTTCATTCTTAATGTAAATTTTGTTGCTGTAGTTATTGATGATTACGAAGTTCCACAGAACAAAATGATTACATTAGTAGCTGACCTGTATGCTTACTTATGTTTTCTTTTGCACATGAAATTCATCTATATAACTAGATAATAAGTCTATGGCTTTATAGTTACTTAATAAATGGAGAAATGAAACAGAAAATCAAAGATGAAATAGGAGAGTAGATTGCATTGTACGTTTCAGAAAAGGGTCAATCAGTACCATAGTTGTCGAATCCCAATCCATTTCCGACAAAAAAATTCTGTTTGCCTCTGTCAAATAAGAAGCGTTTGCGAGAGAAATTTTGGTTGCAGATATTATCTTCAAGCGTAGCGTAGCTATCAAATTTGAATGATAATCATCTTCTGGCGAAGCAAGCAATCACTATTATAAACTCTTACGCTCGCATCACGACGCTGTACGACGCTACGAGGCTGTACCCGTTGGCTGAGAAACGTTCATTGTAAAAATGGTTATTTTCGTTATGTCAACTTCGGATATTTTAGTTTTTATGTAATTTTCAGTATATTGCCTACGGCAGAAAGGTCTACAAACATTACTTTCCTTGCTGGAATGATCACTAGTTGATTCGCCGATTGCATGCCACTACCTCTAGCTCCAACCGGAATAGCTGTTAGTCTGTCAGAATTGCCAGCCTTATGGTGTACCGAAGCATATTCGGATTCTTTAGAAATTTTTCACAAGCCATCTTCATACGAAAATTCATATTTTTCTTTATAGTGCCATTGCCACTAAACAGAATATCTAGATGTTCGAAATCAAAAACTATAATCTGTCCACTTGGTACAGTTCTCGGTGAGAAACCTTCTCCGACACAACCGACGAGACAGACGAAGCTAACGTAATCTCCTAAGATGTTGACAGTCATCAAACACCTTTTGGATTCTACGGGTTTTGAAGACAAAATAGTTTCATCACTACAAACTACCAGCACTGGGTTTATTTAAACAGCTTATAAAAATTTAAATTTTTCGACCTACATTTTGAACATGCCCAATGAAAACCTTTCGACCAATTAAGAATACGGCCCAATTTCTTGTCGCCAATAAGCGCATTCTGCAAAACGCTCATTAAGAGTCTTATCAAAATACCTACTAGAACAGAAAACCAATGGATCTTCTCGTCATAGATTCGAAAAAAGGGAAAAATACCGACAGCAAAATTAAACTTCAACTAATAACAGAATGTTCACTCATTTACAGCAAGTTAAGAATGCCAACAAAAGGTGGAGAGAAGATGAAAGAACAACTCAGTTGAGTTGAGTGGTTTTTCTCAGGCGAAATATCACTTTTCAGTACTTATTTTTATTTATTTAAGCAAAAAATATTTAATTTTCCTAAAAATATTCTCACAGAAAAATGTAGTCGACCAATCGATTCTAGAGATGCTAGACTATAATGAAAATATAGATAAACCGCTCCCTCGGCGTGCTAAATAGTGGACAACGGGTTAAAACTATCTTCGTGAAAATTACAAAGCAAGACCGTCTGTTCATTGAAAAATACGCTAGCTATATCGCATGTTCAAGTGGGGACCATGCAGATTGAGTTATCGCTGTAACATCAAGTGACTTGCGGTAAATTAAATTTTCCCAACATTGTAAACATATCAGTAGGTCTGAACAGTTTAGTCACATCACAAATAATGGCAGCATTTTTCTCATAAGTAGAAACATCCGGGTTTGCAGGAATATAGGAAGAGGCTGTGCATAATCGTTTGTTACCAATTTTCAATGGGAGAGCCTCATTTTTGCAGCCAGGGTTATGCTTGCAACAAACTTTACATAGCAATAACAGTTCTGCATAACCTTCGATTTGATTTATGGCATATAAAGACATATATGAATTAGACTACTGCCGGTATACAACATATTAGGAATATGTGGACTACGCTGGAAATGCTCTTATTGAGAATATTGTTATTATTATTATTTTTATTATTATTATTATAATTATTATTATTACAATTTTGGACTAATGGAATAAATTCTAACACAGGCTTTCGGTAGAAAAGGCCCGAAAAGTCGCTCACAAGTGGCGCCCGAGCAGGGACTCGATTTAAAAAAAAAAAAAGAAAGACAACTGTTGTGCGAGTAGTTGTGTGAAGAGAAGTTATACTTGAAATTTAAACAAAAAAAAAGTACAAGAAAAGTAAAAGAAAAAATAAATATAAGAAAAGCAAGAAAACTGATGGCGAACAAAAAAACAGAAAGAATGTGTGAAATTATTCTTTTTGAAAGCGAACATTTTCATATATTGAAATGTTTCATTTATCGAAAAACAAAAAAAAACAAGGCAGGAAATACTTTGGAAATTTATATTATTATTATTATTATTATTATTATTATTATTATTATTATTATAATTTTAGATTAATGAAATAAATTCTTAGCCTAAACAAAAAAGACCTTGAGCACTAGCAACACAGGCTATCGGCTCTAATTTATAAAATGACATTAGATATTGAGCCTAGTAGTTTTAATAAAGTAATACATTGAATTAATATTCTGTTCTGAAGCTGATTTTAGAAAGTCCAAAGGGTTAATCGTTTTAAATGCAATACTTCTAGGAAAAGTTAAGGCAGAGAATGTGCTTTATAGTAAGAATTTGTCCACAACTGCAGATTGGGGAGGAAGACTTCTTCAAGATCCATTGGTGAGTTGCAATTGTATGCTCAAGGCGAATTCTCGAAAATGTTTGGTTCTTGATTTTCTCGACATTTGTTGGATATAAAGGTCGAATTAATTGAGGGTTAATAGAAGAGTAGTGTTGATGATGGTATTGTAGATTTCCTTCTGTAATTTTCTCTTTAACTTTTCCTCCAATGCGTCTTTAAAGATCCAACTTTTCCATGACTAGAGGTGCAGAAGCAGCATACTTTGCCGCTCGATCAGCCTGTTCATTTCCCAATAAACCGATATGACTAGGAACCCATAACAGTTTAATTTTTCCAACGGGTGTTGTAATTATATTCCTTAATTTGTTGATGGTGCTCCATCTCGAAGTCGAAGGATTCCGAATAGCTTGTAATACAGACAAACTGTCAGTAACAATGACGGTTTTCAGTTTGTTTTTATGGGCAAGGTTCGCAGCGCGAAGGATAGCTCTGGCTTCGGCTGTGAAAGTTGAAGTACTTTCGCGAAATACATGATTGAGAAGAACCTGTCCTGAAGCATCTACCACGGCGCAAGCAGGAGACAGACCAGAAGATTTTGAGCCGTCTGTGTATAAAAGATTCCAACCGGTACTCTCCAGCACTCGGGTTTTTTCAGCTATTAGATTTCTGAAGACGTAATTTGGAGTATCTTCTTCCGTGTGCATAGACAGCAAGATGTCAAAGGAGCAGTCTTCCAAAATCCATGGAGGCTTAACACCAAAATAGCGGAAAATTTTTAAGGGAACGTCCAATTCCATTGCGACATACAAACAATAGTCAATTGCAGATGGTGACTTTGGAATTTTCTTCGCAGTAAAAATCTTTCTCACGTCATGACCGAGAATAGATTCGTTTAAATTAAGAAGCTTGGGGACTATTTTAGCTTTTAATTCATAAAGTCTATTTTCTAAAGTTGGGAGACCAGTTTCAATTATAATATTTTCTATGGGCGTGGTCCGGAAAGCATAAAAACTTGCTCTGAGGGCTTGGTAATAAACCGGTTTAAGGATGTTGATATTAGATTTGCAGCTACTGCCATATATTATCAAAGCGTAGTCAATCTTGCTTAAAACAAGCATTTTGGTAAGATAGGCAATAGTGTTAATGTGCGCATGGCTTTTCCAAGCAACGTACTGTATGAAATTCACCCTTGTTAAAATAGAATTTTTTAACCGAAGACAATGTGTTTTACGATATTCCTTGCAAAACGTGAGCCCGAGAATATGGAGCGTCTGCATGTTTAGTACTGGTAAGTCGTTAATATGCACCATCTATTTTCGACGAATGTGCATTTTTTTTGATTTTTGTAGCTCCTGACGAGTTTGCCCATATGGAGATCTCTCGTCCAATAGATTCGAGGATGTTGATTGCCTTCGTGTTATCTTTTTCTTTTGTAAAAATGTGTACATCGTCCGCGTAGAGACAGTGTTCGATACTCGGTATACGGCAAAGAATTTTGCTGATTTCGGCGAAAGCGATCTGTAACAGCGTGACAGAAAGGGAAGATCCTTGCGGAATGCCATTCATTAGCGGAAAGGAATCAGAGAGATGATTATTAATTCTAACTTTAAACAGCCGATGCGACATAAATGATTTGATGTAGTTCAAGAATTTGGGTTCAACATTCCATGATTTCAAGAGTCTTAAAATAACATGAAGACCAGCTCTGTCAAATGCTTCTTCGAAATCAATTGAGAGAAGTGTTACATGATTCCGTTCGGAAATTGCTTTGCTGGTAAAATAATCAATACGTAAAAGAGCATCAAGGCACCCTCTACCCCTCTTGAAACCAACTTGTTGCTTTGTAATCAGGTTCTTGGACTCAAGAAACCAGAATAATTTAGATGCCATAATCTTTTCTAACACTTTTGAGAGACAAGATAAGAGAAAGATTTGGCGATAATCCGATGCGGTGGGGACATGTTTTGACTTTGGAATTGGAACAACTGTTGCCAGTTTCTATGTGTAGGGTATATGGCCAGTCAAAAATACCAAATAGACCAGGTGTCCTCCCTTTTGATTTGGAGAGACAAGTTTCAAGTGCGGAGAGTAAATTGTAGAGTTCTTGCTGAGAAAACGATTGCGAAGGTGGGAGATAGAGCGAAAGCACGGTAAATTTTATGTTTAGGATTATTTGTCTCGCTACGGCTTGTATGTTTGAGCTAAAATTTATGCGTTTGCGAGGTATGTTTGATTTTATAAAAACACCAACTTCTTGTTTGGAATATGAATTTTGATCAGCATTCTTGAAGTATCCAGTATGTGATTTCGGTGGAATAGGATTAAAAGAGCTTCTACAATGAGTCTCTTGCAGGGATATAAAGGTTGGATTAAAATCATTTATTAGTGAACGGAGTTCATCAAAATTATTAATTAGCCCTTTAATGTTCCATTGTAGATTTTAAAAACTTTACTTAATTGTAGTGACATGGAAAGGGAGTGGTAGGTGGGTTAAGTTTCCATGTCATCGTCTCCGTCGGGAAGGTCGCAAATTTGCGGGAATATTTTATTCTTACCAGCAGAATAATCGGCATTTACGTGCGTACATTTGAAGTGCAACGAGCGGGCACACGTGAATAATTTGAATATGACGGTTGATTAATGGGTGGAAGATTAGAATCGTTACTTGTAATTTGTTGACTAGAGTTGGGAGCTGGCGGTTCTGGAG
>KK500317.1:46995-64033 GCA_000688715.1 Glossina pallidipes
GAAATAACCACTCACTTGAAAAGGTTGGGGACTGCTGAGGATAATGTCAAATGTTTTCAATTTATTATTTTATTTTTCTTTGTTGTATTTTTTATTTGATTTTTTCCCCTTTTATTACTACACTTAGAGGAAACACGAACGGAATCCGGGACACTCAATCAAAAAATTGCAGACGTAAAGAAAACACGCACTCTTCAGAACACAAGTCGATTCGATTATCGTGGAAATTTATAAAATTTTAAAATTAATAAAAAAAAAAAACTTGACGGAAAAATTTTGTTCACAAAAAAAAAAAGGAAGAAAACTATGCAAAAATTATATAAGTTGTTATGAAAAATTACCAAGGCAAAAACATATGAAAGAAGGGATGAAAGGAATCTTACGTGAATTGCATGCAAAGGCATAACACCTGTATACTATTGCTAACGGGTAAGAAGAAGCAAAGTAACAACGACAAGGAGTTAGAGTACGCTTAAAACGAACACGCGCCAACAATACCCTACATTTTAAAACCCATAAGGGACAACGCGAATGCGAGTACCGCAAACAGGTCGCTGCAAAACGGTCACATAGGGCGAGTTGACAACTTACGGTCATATCAACAAGGCGAAAAAAATGAAAGAAACGGCAAGAGAGAGAGGAATTCTGACCAACATAAAAGTTCAACGAAAAGCATTGAAACGTGGAAAAAAGCTGGTAAAAGTATCACATCAATCAAGTGCATGGGATTTCTCGAAAAATTTCACTTTGTATAAAAAAACAAAAATAATCAAACAGAAAAAAAAGTTATGACATAAACAAAAAAACAATCAGCAGAAAAGTTAAAAAAAAAGGTTTCTGAAGATAATGAAATTTTTATAAAAAAAAAACCAACCATCAAATAATTGAATAGTACAATTGACATCATTACTTGTTAAAAAAAAATAATCAAAGGGAAAAAGAAGTAAAATAACAAAAAAAAAGAGAAGAAAAGAGAAAATGGGCTGCGTAAAATGCGAAGTTTCGACAGATTTTTCTATAAAATATTAAGAAAATTGCAAAAGATTTGAAAATTTCAGCCAAACAATATATTATTAATTTATTATGATAACTTGCATATTGTTCAAGTAAAAGTTCAACGGATTGTAGAGTAAAAAGCGAACGAAAAGAGGCCAAGACAAAATATTTCGTGGAACAAAAAAAAAAAAAAAACAAGAAAAAAAAAAAAGGGGACAAAGAAAGATCATGCTAATGACAAAAAAATTTAATACAAAAGGCAACGGAGTCAGCAAAGAAGTTAAAAAAAAGACCAAAGGACAAAAGAAGCAAATAACGGATTTTTTTTTGTGGTATAATTAAAGGAACATTTTAATAATTTCCTCCTTTACAAGACAACGTACCCGTCCACGTCAGCTTCTAAAGCGATTGGAGCACCACCATTCTTATCAAAAGACAGCAACAGCAGGTCTTGGGAAGAAGAATATCAAATACCAACACCACCAACACCAGCAACAGAGCGAGCGTACCACCATCCCCAACGACAAAATCATCAACAGCAACGACAGGGGGCGAGTGAAGACAAGTTCGGTGCACCTAAGCCACCAGACAACTGCCAACCAACCTTCAACAAATTTCCACTCCCACCCGCAGCAACAACAACAACAACTTCTGCAACAACAAGGACAACAACAACAGGTACCTCCACCAGAACAATAGGGTGTGAGTTCAAGTCAGTAAGAAAACGGCGTCCGGCTGTGTTACCTTTTGCTTCTTTCGCTTACTTATAACGACTGCCCTATAATTGCAAAAAAAAATAAAACAAAAGATTTTTTTTTTATCTTCCTTTTCCTTCCTGGCGAAGAACTAGATTTTTGGAAAAGCAAAAGAGAAAAAAAAGAAATATTAAATAATAACTATTGAAAAACCAAATTTTGATGGATTGTGAAAATTGCAATTCCAAAAATTTAACCAAATTAAAAGGACAGCACTGAGTCAGGGAATAGAAAAAAGAAATATAGCACCAATATTATGGGAAACAAATATGGGCAATCGTTTAATGATAAGTAGTAAGTCAAACCAAAATTATGAAAAAAAAGAAAAAAAATCTAGATGCTCATAAAACTATGCATTTAAAAATTTTTGAAGATCTAAGTTAGAACAAAACACTGAGCAAGATCAATGAAAACATTTTTTTTTTCGTTCGGTTGAAAAAAGATGTCAAATTGAGATGTCCTTCCTTTTATATAAAATTTAACCACTAACACCCTACCCTTTAGAAATTGTACGGACTAGCGAAGATATATTACAAGGAAAATATTCAAAATAAAAGAAACAGAAAAAAATAGAAGCAGAGAAAAAAGAAAGAAGAAAACAAAAAAAAAAATATAATAAATAAAAAAAAAAATAGAAACAGAGCGAAACAACAGAGAAAAAAACATAAAGCAAATATCGAAGCGCCCAGGGAGGTACTAACCCTAGTTAAGCTCGCGTATTAATACACTTCACCCGGAGGCCGCCCTCTACAACAGCTTATCGCATGGCAATATGGTGTCGGAACTCTACCAGTCAACAACACCAGCGGAGTCATCCGGCTCGCCGCTCCGATTGGCAGAACACGCGGACTTTTCCCGACAGCGGCCGACACGAGAGCTGCCATCGAGGTAGTCAGCAGATGGAGGCTTAACTTTAGCCGCCATAGAGAGCCGCTTGCCTTCATCGAGCGGGTCGAAGAGCTAGCAGAGGCATACAGCGTCGACAAAGACCACTTGCCAGCCACCATGGTGGTGATGCTACGTGACCGAGCCTTGGCGTGGTACCGCAACAACAATGGACGGTGGACGACCTGGGAGAAGTTTAAGGCCGACTTTCTAAAATTCTTCCTGCCACCGCGATAGTTTACCCGGTTCGAAGATGACATATGCCGGCGCACCCAACGATCGAAAGAGAAATTTCAAGACTATGTGCTGGCACTACAGGACATCATACACCATACACTAATGACGCAAGACCAACAACTAAAGCGCATTTACATGAACGCACAACCCGAATGCATATGGTATATACGGCGCCGAGATTTCACCAATTTGGAAGAACTTATGAAACTCGCCAGCGATTTGAGGCGATTCCAAAGGGGAACATGCCGTATAAAGCTCCCCATGAAATACACCGAGAATATCAGCCAGTCGCCCGACGGCGTGATCTCCCGAACAAATAGGCGTGGGCACCGGGCCCAATACCGCAAAAGAAGCGAATAAATGCGATCATGGTATGCCGACGATGTGCCCAGAGCGGACACCATCAGTTTAATTGTCCGAATCCAAAGGTCTTACACTACTGGATCTGCGGCCGACGGGGCGTACGAACCACCAACTGCTGCCAACAACGAGACGGACCCGCCTCGCGGACAATCCGCCAATCTAGCAAATGCCCCATGCCCACAATACGTAATGCTACCAGACAGGTATGCTGCTGTACAAAGGCCAATTACTATCCAGCCAAGTCAACGAAACCATCCTACAACGACCTTCAGAAACGAGACTTGCGATTTATCAACGCAGTGCTCTTCTTTTGCGCTGAAAGTCAATAGCGATAATCCACCTCCCAGCCAAGAAATCTTAGAAACCCCACTACGCAGCGATATGGAGCAAAGTCCTCAAACTCATCGAAATCTATGCCCCCCAAGCAATGAAGCTCGCAAGGATATTAATGCATCATCCGGGCATACAGCCAATCATCCCCAGAGAAGTCAACAGCGCCATGCCTCTCACTACAATCCACACCTGGTAGAGTCGCGGTCCCCAGCGGCCTATGAGACCAGCCTCCATGGACAAGTCAACCTGGTAAAGTCGGGGGTTCTAGCAGCGTACGAGACCAGTCACGCATGCCCGACGGACAGACAAGTAGATTTCGAAGAGCCAACGCCCAGTACAATTCTGCAGCGGGCGTTGGGTCTCCTCAACACATTTCCAGCTCTATAGTGGCCAATGTTGGCACACGACCCCTACCTATCGGCCAACGATCCGATATTCCGACGTCGCCAAAGGAACAGGATTGCTGACACGACTCTCCGTCAGCAAAAGCCAGACGCCACGCCCGATTGCACGGCACCCGTTTTGAAACAACAAGCAAATTTGCCTCAGCAGCAAGTACCAACAGGGACCAGTACCCAATCATCGCCGACCTCACAGCGGATGTCAACTTATAGCAATTTTAATATCGTCACTCCTTGCAGCAGTATAACAATCATAACGATAACATTATAACAACTGCACTTAATTCGACAACAACGACGGTAAGTACCAGTCCAACTCATCTGGTGCTGCCCATGCAGCAAAGGCAAAATGCACAAAGGAATGCCAACAACAACCTTAACGGCTGCTCATCGATCGAAACAGGCCATCTGAGATCAGGTACATTTTCAGCAACAACGGTCGTAGAAAATGAAACAGCAGAAAATATAAAAGTCACTGGCAACGAAAAGAAAATTTCTTATGAACCCGAAGTTAAACAAATTCCTTCACATTCACCCATACCGAACGGAAGCAAAGGGAATATCAACAACATTACTAAAAAATTGCAACAGCAATCTGCTTTGTATAATCAACCACCACTGCAAGCGAACGTTACAAAGCATGCACTACCTTCGCTTGTGGCACCCCTAGTTTTAGCTTATAAAATCACTGACTTGATATAAAAGGCCACAAATCAAATTTCGGAACAGCAACAGCAAACCCAGTCGCAACAACAAACAACGCCTCAGCGCAAAGCCCTCTCGTCATCGAACAAACACATTCATAAGGCCATGATATATCGCGCATTGAATAAAATCTATAGGTAGACGCGGAGCTGTATGCGATCAACATCAGCTGCCGGGAGAGTGGGCAGCCGAACGGTCCAGCCGCCGACGTACCCGCAGGCGCTGAGGAGCCTTCATTACGTGTTACAGCAAAAACAGGATCATCGACAGCATTAACATATACCAACGCCACATCAACGGCAACAGGTGGCTAACGCCGCTACCACAAAACGGTTACAGATGCGACTGCCGCAACAAACCCGGTCCAGAATTTCACACAACTATAATGACAACACCAACATCGACAACAACGACAATCCGTGAGATGTCATGATTATTACCATCAAAAATTCCACGTACCATCCTTACACAAACAACGAGAAAATCACAACAATAGGTCACCCACAGCCAAGGGTCTGCACAACAGGCTCTGCGCCATTACAAAATAATAGCACCCTGCTCTGCTCAGGCAACAGGCTCTGCGCCATTACAAAATAATGACACCCTGCTCTGCGACCATATTTGGGTGCACAGCTACGAATGCAGCAAACTCCACGTAACCTAGCAGCAGTATCAGCAAACGCCCTGCAACAATCAACAACACCCGCCACACCGACACTGACACCGAGCGGCCATACCGGAGAGGCGCAATAGCAGCCACATCTCTCCGAAGAACGGAGGACCCAAAGTCATCCTTCGTTTTGGCCTCACGGATTCTCCGTCTCTGGTGAGGGGAAGGGAGTGCCAGGGTTAGGAATAGGTTAAAATAAGCAATAGGAATAGATTAAGATAGAAATAGGAATAGACTAAGCATATAATAGAATAGATTAAGATAGAAAATAGCACAGAATAGAATAGATTAAGAGTAGGTGAAGTATAGGTTAAGAGGTGAAAATGAGAATAAGTTAAAGGGAGTCAAGGTTTGACTCGCGGAGATCGAGGTCGACGTTTGTCTATAATAATAAGAATAATAAATAATAAAGGAATCGAGTCGTTGCATAAAAATAAATTTTCGTGTGTTGTTACTTTGTTCGTCCCTGGGCCGCTGAGCTGCCCCAGCCATAGAAAAGGGACGAAAAGTCCCTCACAGACAGTCACAGTGATTGGGGAGGAAGACTTCTTTAAAATCCAATATGTTTGTGAGGTATATTTGATTTTATAAAAACACCAACTCTTTGTTTGGAATATAAATTTTGATCGGATTCGTGAAGTATATGATTTGGCTGGAATAGGATCAATGGAACTTCCACAATGGAAGAAGTTGGAGTTAACGACTTATTAGGCTCGATTTGCGAGGCGACAGCAGCGTAAGTATTATTTTTGCTAAATCTTTGGGTTCCAGTTGGATTTATTTCCCGGTACTTGCGTCGCGCTTCGCCCATTTCACGTATTTGTATAAAACGTGGGCATTGTTTATCTAACGCCGAGTGCCGATCATTGCAATTTATGCAGAAACTACGCATATTTTTTGCATCTCATGAGATTTGAAATGTAGAATTCCACTTTACATTTATATCAAGCCACATCAACTGTTTGCGGTACCCAATAGCAATCAAAGGAGGAGAGCGAGTTTTTCTGTCGTCATTTAATTTAGTAAATTTATAAATTTCACTCACGCCTTGATTGCCCATTTCACGAAATATTTGGCCTTCCGGCACATGTTTTAAGCAGGGAGCATAAATTACGCCTCTAACTAAGTTTGTCAAGTAGTTTAGTAGAAATTGGACATAAATTTGCTAATGATTTCGACTTTATGAAGTTTTCCCTTACGCGCGGGTTCCCAGAGAGGACAAGTAAATTACCATCGCGTAGAATCAAGATAGAGTTGTAATGCCATCTAGATCTTTTTTTATAGCGAAAGGATTGATTTGCGAAATTGTTATGCTAGCATCAGTTGAAGAAGTAACCATATATTTTTCTCAATAGGAGTGGTAGTACTGATTGACAACACCGGATGTTTGTGCCCTCTTCCTTCTCTTTTCCGAAATTCCGATAAAACCAGTAATCACGGATGTCGCACCAATGGAGTCTTCGACGAAACAACCGCCACGCTCGAGATATAGAAGCCGAAGCTTCTCGATAGATTGTACTCTCCGTTCTTTCTCACATATGGAGAAAAGAGGAAATAAAAAATGTTCTAATGTGTGAACACAATTTAGACATTGGCAAGATACTCACAGAGGAGGAGAATGAAGCTTAGCGGCAAGTCTGTGGGGATGCGTAAAGACCGCCAGCGGGCGGGTAGCAACGGGGAAGGGCCATCTTGTTCACTCTGACTAGGGTCGATACTGTCCAAAATGGTCTTTAAAATGCCTAAGTCTTCGGAAAATCTTTAAACTTAAAAGCACGGCCGTTGAAAACCCAACTGCATTCAGGCGAACTTTCATTACGCTAAACTCGCTTGGTCTGCCAGGACGTGTACAAACGAGGGCCTGAACGTAGCTCTCATCCGTGAGCCATGGATGAATGCGGATACCATTCTCGGTCTGCCTAACAAAAATAGTAAGTTGGTTTATAATTTTCAATATGTCCATACCATACGATCCATAATCCAATACTGCCAGTCCCGGAAGCTGCACAGACTGCGATTTTGGGCGTTGAGGCTACCATACTGTTTGCAGCAATTCTAATTGCAGTCAAAAGGCGAGTACTTGTAAAAGTTTCGAAAACAAAATTACGATTCCTAATCGGGGTTACTTTTAGAAATATAATCAGAGATAAGGTAGTAGAATATCAATCTATCTTCCTATATCTCGAGGTGGTATGTGTCCAGCTAGGTCTCGTTATCGGTCCATCAGTGCATAAGATTTGATATCATAGCCATCGCGGAGTCATACCTACAAAGACTCAAGAAGTAAAAATTGGGAATCGTTCCGGTTCCTTATACCTGGAAACACGAACACGTCTTCACCCATTGCTAATAGTGATAAGACTTTGGACTTGAAGCGAAAGCTCTTCGATCCGTCATACGAAAGGTCGACCAGGAAAGCAGCCTTTCATAGACAAAGTCCAAGAGGTCCCTTGGTGAAATCACAGACTTCGATAGGAAAGTCCGGCGACTACTAAGCAGCTCTCACCATACATAATTATGAACCAAGACGATCAAAGCGGACTATTTGGAGGCAGAATTGCACATAAATATAAAGTATATCAAAAACGGTGCGTCTAAGAAAGACCTTTGCCAAAAACCACTGACGGAGTACCCTGAAACAGCAAAATGGAAACTACAACGGCAAAGTGGAAGGAACTTCTCAGGATACGAGACAAATAGACCAAGAAGGCTCAAAAAAAACTAGCTTGGCATTCTCAAGCAACCGCAGCCAACAATATCTTCAATGCGGAGACCTAATGGAATAAGGATGCATCTACTCTAGCAGGGCGTGAAAAGTCTGGATCCATAATCAGCGACGCTTTACAAAGAGAGCCTTATGAAGGGGTATACCCCATGACTAAAATAAGGCGAAGGTCTTTGCATAGCCAAAAATGGGAACAAAAATGGGCTACTGCCAATGTCACTTAGACCTATTAGTCTTAATATCTTTCTCTTCCAAACAATGAAAAAAAGTGCAGACAATTTTATATAGGAAATCTATTTAAATTAAAGCCGCTAAATAAATAAAAATTTGCTTATCAAAGCAGCAAAGCCACGACGACGGCAATTTATGAGCTAATAAGTATTATAGAGGATCAAATAGTGGCCTTGGTTGCCTCCATTCGCGTATAGGAAGCTTTTGATAACAAGTCATGTAGAGATAAGGAGAAAGCTGTGAAAAATTTCCGACATGATTACTATTTGGATAATCACCATGCTGAATTCCGGACACATTATGAATGAACTGGCAGAGACTTCATATCAAAGTTGCTAGAGTGTACCCTCAAGGGAGAGTACTGTCATCTCTAATCTGGATATTAGTAATAGCCGAGCTGCTGAAACAACTAAATGATATTTTATTCAGAACACTGGGCTTTGCAGACGTTTTGGCAACAGTCGCGGTGGGCTGGCACGAACAAAATATAATCGA
Source organism: Glossina pallidipes (assembly GCA_000688715.1). NCBI lineage: Eukaryota > Metazoa > Arthropoda > Insecta > Diptera > Glossinidae > Glossina > Glossina pallidipes. Next base: position 55,792 of record KK500317.1, read on the forward strand.
GCAAATGCGAAGAGACCTGCACGTAATCCACGAGTTATGTCAAGACGAAAGGCTACACGAGGGCAATAAACGGTTTTTGTCTCTTTCCCTAGAAGGAGAAAACAGTCACTGGGTAATATATTCTTAAAACCCGTTGAGTTTACTTACCCAGGTGAGATTAAATATGTGAAAATCAAATTTTGAAGAGTATATATATGGAATCCTGACATAAAGCAACTGGCTGAAAACCGATCAGAACTCTTTTGACCTTTCAACACTTATTCGGTAAAACAAGGACTATAGGCTCTAAAATGATATAGTGGGGTTATACTACTTGAATTCGATCTGTTTCGGCGGGTGGGGTTATACTACAATAACTCGATCTACGCCAACATTTGCAGCGCTGGCTCGGTGGCCTAACGGTAAGCAAAAAACGGCGGCGTTGGCGTTATCCAAGCGTTGCCATAAGTGGCAGCATGAAAAATCATGTAAGTTGCGCGCAAGTGTTTGCATGTGAATACATACGAGTGTCTTGATAAATAAATCTAAAAGCCTAATAAATGTATTAAAACCATGAGTGTTCCGGCATAGTGTTTCTGTGTTGCCTTGCGCCACTGCACCACGGCGAATTGTTTCTCCTTTTCGAGCAAATCGTGACTCAGCATTTGGCCTTTGCCATCAACTCATGTATTTCTTCACTCCAACATGGCTTTCGAAAAGGAAGATCTACGGTCACCGATCTGTTAGAGTTTACTTATCAAGTTTTCAAGGCTTTTTCTAGTGGCTCTCGCACTGATGTCATATACATTGACTATAGCGAAGCGTTTGATTTTGTTAACCATAAATTACGTATATTTAAACTCCAAGCATCGCGCTTCTCTTCCCATTTAGTGAAATGGATAAGCTCTTATCTGCGTAATAGGTCATTCAGAGTTTTGTTTAACTTCATCACCTCGGATGAATTACTCGTGACGTCTGGCGTACATCAAGGCAGCCACTTAGGTCCCATTTTATTTAGTTTGTACATTAATGATCTCCCATCGGTGATTAATTCCAGCCAGATCTTAATGTATGTTGATGATGTGAAACTATTTTCTTCCTTTTCCGTAGAATTGCAATCACATCAGCTTCAAAGTGACTTGAATAATTTGGTTGCATGGTGCTCGATGAATCACATGAAACTAAACCTAAACAAATGTAAGAAACTTTCTTTCGCAAGAAGGAAGTCATTCATTACTCAGTATTACATAAAGTCGCACAAGCTGAAGGACGTTGATTTGTTCACAGATTTAGGCGTTCTCTTTGACCATAGGTTACGTTTTAACTTGCATATTGAGCTCTTGCTAAGCGAAGTTAGGTTCCCGCTTGGTTTTGTAAAGAGGTGGTCCAAAGAGCTTAATGATCTTTACATTACGAAAAAGCTGTATATGTATTTGGTGAGACTTATACTCGAGTATGCCTCTGTTGTATGGAGTCCTTTTAATAGGTGCTATGTAGATTCAACTGAATCTGTTCAAAAACAACTTAGGTTGTTTGCCCTTAGGAATTTGGGTTGGCACCCGCTTGTCTCTCTTCCCCCCTATGAAAATAGGTTGCTTCTGTTATCCTTACCGTCTCTCGAGGAAAGTAGATTTGTTCTTGGGGTTTCCTTCTTAGTCAAAGTAATAAATGGTACTATAGACTCGCCCGAATTACTTGGTGAGTTAAGCTTTAATGTCCCTAACCGCTTTCCAGGCACTTTATCTTGATTAAGCTTAACCAATATAAATACAATTGTGAGCTGTGTAACCCGTTTGCAGAAACCTAAATGATGTCTATCACTTATTCACATTATCGAACTCTTTAAAGTCTATTAAAGCAACTTTGATTAATACGCGCGATCTACCTATGTTGTACTTGAACTAACTTGCGGTCGTAATATCTCACTTTTTTTTTCGAACATTATATGGTGTAATTAACGTGTCGGTTGCCAAGCTTATGCATGTTTGCAATGGTTTAGGGGTTCACTTGCAACCTGGATCTGTTCTTCTTCCGAGTGTGCTTTTGTGCTAGCACATGCTTGTACATGCTTTTTTTCTTTTTTTGTTTTTCCTTTTTATTTACTTATACATGAATTATTATTTTTAAGTTACTTCGTTTTTGTTTTATTACTCTTCTTTTTTCATATCTTCCTCATATTGTATACTAGTTTTTAAAACAATTAGTGTAAGATTTACTCTTAAGTTGTATTTAAATTCGACTGCTCATTTTGTTTAGTTGAATTTCATGTATAAGTAAGTAAAACAAAATAAATAAAAATAAATAAAAGAAATAAATATCTTCATAGTGGAAAAAAAGGAAAATAAACGGATAAATAAAATATAATTTTTATTGTCATTACTTATAAGTCACATGTTACACTAATAAACATTAGCAAATATAACCATAATATAAGCATAATATTATATTATTATTTTGCCATAAGATACACTAATATTTAAACTCATTTCATGTTTTATTGAATTTTACGTGAAGGTTTTACATCTTTTATTTATTTTTTGTTGCCCTTGGATATATTATTAAATATTTAAACCTGAATATATTACTATTATTGGGAATAGTTATAAATTGACAAACTTTTCTTTTATACAGATTAGTCAGATTGCAAGTCTTATTTGTTGGTTTATCTTCAGCATGGAAGTGTCTGACGATGAAAGACAGAAGAGATAGGGAACTAGGGAATACGTCAACCACTTCTGTAGTTACTATTACTGGCAGAAGGGTTGTTAAGAAGGCTGTTGGAAAGGGTAAGAGAAACAGCAAGGTTGTCCGTACGTCGGATTTTGTGAGTAAATTTAAATGTATATCCCCCCGATTGTGTGAACAGCTCTGCAAAATTAATGGTTTGTCTACCTGGGGGGTCAAGTCAATTTTGATGTTGGCTGATGATTATGAAAAGGTGCTGATGCAGCTTATTGAAGAAAATTCAGGCCTTTGTGGCCGTAGTAGTCAGTAAGGATGTCACGGCCGCCGCGGGGGGTTCTGTACCTGGTCCATCTCCTAAGCCATTTGAAACGTGGTTCGTGGTGGTCCGCAGCGGAAACGATGCCAAGACTCCAAAACCAGTTCTGGCTCATGTCGGACCTTCCCTTGGAGTCTGAGTGCATAACTTGAAGGCTATACGAAACGGAGGAGTGGTTACCCGTGACACTTCAGTTGAGGAAAGCCGGAAGATTTTGTCGAATGGTAAGTTTGGAGAGGTAGGTCTGTCAGTCTCAGTGCCAAAAAAATTTGCAGAAAATCGCCCCTTGTGTACTGTGCGTTCCTTCGATGAAGTGCCGGTTTGCTTTAGATGTTTAAGTTTTGACCACGTGGTGAAGGACTGCCGGCTAACTGTGGTTGTATGTCGGCACTGTGGCGGAACTGGTCACAAGAGCAATATGTGCGCAAATGGGACTAAATGCCGCAGTTATGCATTAAGGGAAAGGCCAGCTGGAAATTTAATTTTGGCAGCAGCACGCACTGCTTACGGTGCCATGGTTGCCATGGGCTTCACCAATTTTTAACTAAACTTTCGTGGCAGCTATGCTGTCATGTACAATTTGGGCCAGCGCATCAGTGAGTTTGGCAGTAGTTTTGCTTTCGTGCAGGAGCCCTATAGAGGTAAAAACAGTATTGTGGGGTTTCCTCGCCTGAGATCGGAACCTTTGAAGGCTCTGGTTCCACCAAGCCGCGTCCTTCTTATATATAAGGAGGGCAGCTTTCTTGATAGGCACCTTACCTTTCTTGCTGCGCAGGCCTTGAGTGGTGCCCGCTTTTATCCAAGTCTCCTAGATAGTCGCTACGTCGGGACTCTCGTTTGTGAGCCTCCTATTAAGAACCGAACAGGCGCGTTTCGAATGTTGAAGCTTCACTTGGATGCATCTTACTCGTCTATTTTGTATGATTAGAGCGCGAAAATGCAACCGTCAAGGCCCGTCACTGGAGTTTCGTGCGCCTCTGATTACTGCGGAGTGCAGCTTATTCCGCAACCCATACGTCGTTTCTGGTCCGGTTCCTCGGTGCTCGGTGCTGATGACCTCTCAGTTTTCGAAGCCATAGAAGGCCCAGGCGTTCGTTGAGGACTCAACCCGATCCCTCATGACCCACCGTCTTTCAGGTTGCCAACCGAAACCTTTGTTGGCCGCATCGGGCTTTTTCTCAGTCCTGTGTTGCCCGGGCCCTTTTTTTCGAAGGGGCCGTTGCCGCTCGGTCTCAGTACAACTAAGCCGAAATCATAGCTCACAGAATGCACCTTTTTCTTTACCACTGCTGCCGAAAATTCACCCACTGCTAGAGTTAGGACCGTTGTATTCCCTTTTGTGTCTCCCTGAAATACCCTCCAGAACTCAGTATTTAATGGTTCTGGCCCTCCAGAAGCTTTAAAATGTCTGCTGGGGCGACGTTTCCACCTTCGGGGAAATAACCGACGATCACATAAGATCGAGGTAGCTCTTCCCCAGACATGGCTTTACGAGCGGTGCCTTCCCATGGTTTTATTGCAACTGCCGTCGTCTTCAAACATTCCACCGTCTCCTCTCCTTACGCATAAGTATGAGGCAGCCAGAGCAAGAAGCCAGAAAACTATGATTGACTTGTGTTAGCTATGGATTCTGTCTGTACATTGTGTTACCCTCAATTGGCCGTCCTTCCATGCCGTCTTCCGGTAATCGACTGGAATAATTCCTATCCTAGTCAACATTGCCACTTTCTTACACGTGCCTGGGCCACGCTACTGTTCACGATCCTACTGTTCAAAGACACATTCAGGTTTTACCATTCGTCCCTGAGCAAGGTACGTACAATCTTCGAGATTTAAGGTTTTATCGGGTTTACCTCTCTAGATCCGGGTTGTTGTAATTAAAGAACAGCGGCACCTAGAAAAGGGTGCAGAACACGTGTTGCGCATGACGGTGTGGATACATACTCGTACCAGGCCCTAAGGCAGATGTATTCGTCTTCATCCATTCGCTCTTACGGGTACATTCCACCTGTCTTCCGGTGGTCATTATCCCACCTCAAGAGAGCCGAAAGGTTCCCCATATCTCGCCACCTACTATATTATATACTAATAATCGGCATTATATAGATAAAAGGAAATACTTTATATTATTCATAATACAACAAAAATGAATGCACTACGTGCTGATACTGATGTTCTTTACGATGTGTCGAAGTTTGCTCAAACAGAAAATGTTGGCTTTATACAATGGACGTCAGTTTACATAGCTTTGCTGCTGTATACATGTTGCTGATTGACTTCATCGTCTGATGTGTTTCTTCATATACAGTTTTGATACTGAAATGAAATAATGTTAACTGTAGTGAAACACGGTAACTTAGTTTGTTAAAGTTTACTTATTTGTTGGGTTTCACTTTATTCATAATTTCTTACTGACTACCGATCTTTTGACTATTGCTTATAGGTAAATTTGCATCATACCTTATTTGTGCTTACGCTAGTGTACTACAAATAGCGATAGATTTATTCGTCAGGGTCTTCTTTTCATTGCATTATTTTTTTTTAACTCTAGTTTAATTCTTAATCCATTTATTTACATTTGTTTGGATTTATTTAACCATTTCTTACATATAAAACTGCCTTTCTTTTCCGTCATAATCGTCCTCCTTCTTATGTACCGAAAAATTAAACAGAATTGAAAAAAAACTCACATTGCAAGTGTTCATTTGATATAATATTCCTTATATGATAAAATATTCGAAAATGTTAGCTTTTGTTTTCTCTATTTCGATATAAACAATGCACTGCCATGGCTGAACAATTTTTGATATTACTTGATAGATAGTTTTCGATACCTCTTTAATTGTTGTTTTAATTTCTCTCAAAAATGCTTCTGCTGATTTCTTTTTGATAATACTCTTTATTTTATAGCACCAGTAGGTAAAAAGATCAAAAATAGTTAAGTGCATTTCCCAAAATGTTTGAATTTTCGTCACAAACTCGATAAGATAGCATTTATATATATTAGTTATACGAAATATATGCATTCATAACAATGTTTTATTTTATTTTGCCTTTAAATATATTACGTGACATACAACATTAAACCCCCCTAATTCTACGGAGTAGCGAGTGCACATTTTTTGGCTGTTCTCGCCGACAATGGCCTCACCGTATTGCTATTCTAGCTCGTTTGATTTATTCATCTATTTTTATATAACGCTGGTAGGTTGACGTAGGAACGATGAAGAACGAATTTACGAGTCAGAGGGAAAAAGTATGGACAACATAAACCAAATGTAAAACGGGGAGATTTTTTGGCTACATTTACAGCAGCCAACATGTTGTTGTTCCGCCTCCAGCAACGTAGATCAATATATTTCCGCGATTAAGTATACATATTAAAAAAAAAAAAAAAATGCACGAAAAAGAAATACGGAGAGCAATAACAACGCAAAAGGCAGAAACTAACTAAATATAATAAAATAAATTTTTTCTTTTCTTCTTTAATTTAGTTGGGTTTGATGCAAAAAGGTTAAGATACAAGCGTTATTAATTAAAATTAAACCTATTACCTATTTCAAAATTAGAGCACAGAAGAAATTATCAAATATTAACAAACTCACCGATCTACTCGAATGAACTTTCGTGAAGCCTTATATGATAATATTCTTAGTCCAAGAACTTATTTCTTTCATCTATTATTATTGGTAATTTATTTAGACCAAAAAAATTAATTCTAGGACTAAAAGTAGAACGAGCGCTAGCAACTAATACTATCAGCTCTTTTTTGATGTCAATAAATTATAATAATAATAATAATAATAATAATAATAATAATAAAAATAAAACTAGATTATATTATCTGATTAATTAGCACTTCAATATAATAATATCGAATAACACGGGCATTTAATTAACGTTTACTGCTAAGGATTTTATGCCAAATGTATTGGGCACTTGAATCCGAACTCCTTGCGCGATTAGAAAAAGAGTTGATCAAAATTTTGGTAATTTTCTATCAATGCGATTTAGTCATGATAGTGCACTATTCTAATACTTTCAAAGTACTGTTCAGTAAACATTCTGTAGCTGTTTTTCTCTCAAATTCCTGCAAAACACCCATTGATTTGTAAACATTCTGTAGCTGTTTTTATGATTTTCATATTGAAACTAATATCGCAAAAAGTGACGAAAGCATTATAGCAAATCATTATGGTGAAATAGAACATGTGAATGGTAAAGGAATACGTGTGATAATCAAGAAGGTGCCGTACGTGCTCGAATTGCCAGATAACTCATTATCCGTAAAGAAGCTTTACAATAGCAGAGCTAAATTAACTAAACAAAACGATGTAATTACTGCCGCAAAGTCTGCTGAACATTTGTCCGATGTTAGAGTAAACCTCGGTGGTAAATCAGTACGTTGTTATGACACATACGGAGTTATCTAGCATACATGTTGAGAGAGAGAAAGTTCATAGAATCTGCAATTCTCCTGCTCTTTATTCTACGTACTTTTTATTACATGGATATTTTTAATATACCTGTTGCAACTCTTCTTTGTAATCATAACCAAAGAGTTTACATTGTAAGAGCATGTGTGAGTTTAATAAATGAATCCAAATCAACAATACATAAACTAGCTAAGTCAAATCAATTAGCTAATGTAATTAGTAAATCGGATTTCTTCTGTCTGTGTTGAAAGCAAGTAGTGTCTAGAGCCGATCAAGAACAAATGGTTTAAAACTAAAAGAGTATTAGAACGCTTACATTCAGATGTGTGCGAATCAAATGACCCAATGGTTTGAATTAAAATATTTAGTAAGTTTTATTGATGATTCCAATGGTAAACGCTACCTTACAAACTACATTACAGAGTTAGTATTTCAAACGAGAACAGCAAACGTTTTTGCGCATGTGAGAGGAGATCATTTGAATTCTCCATCACTCCAGGCGACCTATGAAGACTACTGTTGTGTTGATGAACGGCAATCACTTCGGGATTACCAAAAATGTTGTGATGTTTTGTTGTTATTAATTCATTGTCGTGCCCAACATGGACACTCAATACAAAAAACTGGTTACTGTATCTGTACAGAATACCTTGCTGACAAAAGGGTAAACGGTAGCCTATTTGGTTGGTATGAGCCGACCAGACGTTGCGTCCTGGTCGTACCAACTTGTAAAGGGGGTTTTTCCAGCACTTGGAACTGGAAAAACCATTAAAATAACAAAAAGGGTGGTCAATGTGTTTCACAAAGACAAGTTTTATTAATAAAT